>JADLZL010006597.1:0-63762 GCA_015844335.1 Chrysopogon serrulatus
TTTTACATGTACAATTATGTTAGCTTAATTAATTTATGTCTAAATTATAATTATTAAAATGAATTCAGTTTCAAGGATCTAAATGGGCCTTAAATTTATGAGTGAAAAAAAGAGAATATTCTCAACGAAATACTGCATGCTTTCTCGAATAAAGGAGATCCAAAGAAATTCGAAACACAGGGTCCACTAGTAGTGACACCATAACACATTTACCACCGTAACACATTTACCACTTAAACCTTGTCTGATTCGCCAAGTGTCAAGGGATCGAGCTGATCTGCAACATGCATTATTATCTTTTACAAAACTTAAAGGAGTCACGGATTAGCTCGGATTCTCTATTTAGGACAGCAGGAGATCAACAGAAGGCTCCAAATTAAGCATATCTGTTTGGTTAGTTGACGATTACGTGAACGTAAAGGAAACATATCTGTCGCTGGAATGGGAAGGGAATTAAAGATTATGCATTTTGTTTGGTTCACCCGTGGTAACCGAGCACGGGAGTGAAATCGGTTGCCAGTCTTTCATCCAAAAAAAAAAAAAAATCGGTTGCCAGTCAAATCGGGCATAACCAGCCAACTGAAGCACGGAATTGATTGCCCTGCTATTGGATTCCATCTCGATGGTGAAGCAAACAGAAACTAACGCTATTAGTTAACACTGTAACCGGATAACACCAAAAAATTCTCCAACCAAACATCATCTTAATGGCGCCGGGATGAAAACAGTATTATATATACTACTATACATCTCGGTTTCGCTCGTTTGATAAACTCCTTTTTTCCTTTTAAAAATGATGACTCGTTTTCCATGCTTCAAGCTAAGCCTCACTCCCTCCGTGCATCTTTTTTTTTTAAGAAAAAAAAAAATACTTATCTGTCTACACTTCTTATCCAACAGCAGAATCTGTATCCACACCAACCACTGATCTGTGTCTCGCGTGGATCATTACTTTGTTGTGCTGATTATAAAGCAATGTGAAGGAAAAAGATCCAACTGCCGATAACATGATATATATATATATATATATATATATATATATATATATATATATATATATATAGGAAAATATATATATATATATATATATGATATAGTGTATGTACATGAAGTATATGATATATATATATATATATATGTATATATATACATAAGTATATGGCTTATTTTTATTTGCGTAATATATTAAAAAATAAGGTTCCTTTGAAACATGAAAATTTATATTTGAGTACAAATTTTATAGAGAAAAGATAAATACTATGACATAAAATTAATATAATTATGTATATTTATATATATATATATATATATATATAATATATATATATATATATATATATATATAAGTAGCCAATTTGGATGAATTTGGTACATTTTATAGAGAAAAGTGGATCGGGGGGGGGGAGAAGGAGGATGAATGGGGTGGCTGGGGAGGGGGAGGAGGAGGCGGAATGGGGCGGCGCGGGCGCGGGGGCCGTGGTGGGGGTGGTGGCAGGGCGGGGGCGCGGGCGTGGGGGAGGGAGGAGGAAGGAGAGGCGTGGGAGATTGAGAATAACGGAATTATCCCAATTACTTTCTTGATTCGATCCGATTACAATGATCTATTATTTATAGTCTCGATTGGACTCTAACGGAAAGTCCTTACCGAACACGGACTTTCCAAGATACCTAATATTAATTACTTATTTAATCATAATAATAATAATAAAGGTAGTCGGCGGCGAAGACGACAACGGGCAGGGGGCGCTGGGCCCCCCAACCCCCTTTGTGGCGGCGGCGGGGGGGCGGCTAGGGGGGCCGCCGCCCGCCGCTTGGCGCCCCATGCCGCCCCTCCCTAGGGGCGGGCCGTGAGGCCCGATATCCTTGGTCAAATCCTCCTCAGGCCCCTCCTTTGGCCCATCAATCTCATAATTTATCACCGTCTTCATTTGACGTGTGACATCCTCCATTCAATTTATAAGACGTTTGGCTTTTTTAATACCAAGTTTGACCACTCATTTTACCACTCGTTTTATTTAAATTTTTTTACAAAATATAACTTCATCTGTTGTGGCTTGTTTAATAAATAAAAGTTTTTTAAGAATGACTTAAATTTGACTATACTGCTTGTATAAAATTTTTAAATAAGACGAGTGATCAAACTTAGGATAAAAAAATCAAATATCTAATATAAAAACTATAAATTTTTTCCGTGATGGAGAAAAAAAACACATTATGGACATAGGCACCCGTGTGTCTCCAATGGGATCCAAACAAAATGGTGAAACAGTGTCAGCCACTATCGTCCACACAAAACACGCACACATTTGCCATTGGCAATCTGATAGTCCACGGATCCGTCATCCTATCCTGGAACATCAAGAGTGGGGCCGAGTACCTCTGTTCATCAGCGTCAGCCGCTCAGCACGGCACATGAAAAATGCAGCATGCCCGAGAACACGCACGAAAAAAAAAAAAAAACAACGAAACAAATTAAAATGTGAACGTGACGTGTCTGCACTCTGATCCTGATGGTTAAAACTAGTCCCCTCCTTGACTTGAATACTTCATTTGCAGCAACGATCGTCCTTATCAGCTATTTTGGACGACCCTGACAGAAAACAAAACACGCATGGCATGTGCCAGCCGTACGTCGCCCTCCAAACTACTACTGCTGTCTCTGGTTTAGTTTAATGAATCTGTTCTGAATGCCTCAGATGAAATGTTAAACATGCTGGATTCGATCCGTCCTTGTCTTGACGTCTTCCATCCAAGTTCCGATCTCGGAAACACGGAATTAGCCATCACCCGCGATCGAGCCCATCGTGTTACCATTGCCTGCCACTGTACTGCCGGATCGCATGCGACGACGACGGGAAACCGGGTTTTGTTTTGCTCGGAAGAAGGAACAAGCGCGTCCGAGGTCCCGCCTCTGCCCACCGTGTGCCGGCCTGCCGCTGCGATGCTGTTTCGTGCCTTGCGGCAGCGGCGGCAGCTGGCCATGGCCTCCGCCCGGCCGTCCAGGCGTGCACTAGCGACCACACCAATACAAATGCGATGTACTGCTGGATCGCCATTCTTGTCGCTGTCGGGGAGCACAATAACTAGCAGGTCTCACCACATCAGGAAACAGTGGTGTGTGTCCGGGTCCGATTCCGACGATGTCCGCCGTGAAATATATAAATGGACTGCTAGGCCAAACCGGGCAATGCAAGGCCTTGGGCTACAGCGGCGGCCTAACACGCCGAGACCGACCGGTGGGTTGGTCGGTCCGCGAGAAATATCCGTTCCGCGGCGCGGGGCCGCGTCGCGCGACGGCCTCTCCTTTGCCTGTGGCAGCGACGTGCCCGCGAGCGCGCGAGCCCGGTGGCCCTCTCCCCTTCATCATCGGTGCTCCATGCCGTGCCTGCTCCCGGCACCGCGTGCGGTGGCGCCACGCCCGCGGACAGCGATCCCGGCGCCGGTGGCCGGCCGGCACTGCGCGTACGTGCGCTGCGCACTCGGCCACGGCGCACAGGCTCCGCACGTTGTCGCGGCAATGGCCACGCGATCGCGTCACGGAAACGAGCCTTTTTCTTGGCGTCGCACGCGCTAGTGGATAGTGGTGCGGTGCCTTTGACGATTTTCATCCAAAGCTGCTCGTGGCCGACTCGCGAGTCGGATTGGAAAACGTCATCTCTTTCTGTTGACATTCCGTTTTCCTTTTCCTTGGGTGCTCCGTGCTCGTACGTTTTACGTTGCTGCACGGTTCCGTTGGACTGACCGTATTTGTTGCTGGGCTGCCGCTGCTCTGGGAAACCAGTGATGTTGGGCTTTCGTTAAAGAGCAGAGACGAAAGTGGGCCGAATAAGTCGGTGGTCATTCCTCCCTTCCCCAGCTGCAAAGAAGGCAATGCAAGATGATTACGGGCCAAATTGGCATATCGAGGCCCATGGCTCTATCACTCGCCGCGAATCCTCTCACACACCTCACCTGTGGCCTCTGCAGAGTGCAGACGCCGCACAAACACATGTTCCAGACGACGAAAGAAGGCAATGGAACACGGCGACGCGGCAGAGAGCAAAGCACGCTGCGCTGTAATGTTCTGCTGTTGGTAGTATCATTTAATTTTGGAACCTGAACTTGATGGACGACATGTGGCATTTTAAAGAAAAGGGGAGGAAAAGGCTTCACAATAAATTTAAAGAAGTTTTGAAATTCATGCAGGCGAGATCAGCAGGAGAAAGGCGATGGGATGCGTTTCATCGTCCTCCCTTTATTCCGTAGATCTCTGAATGCTTGGCTTTGTCTCGCTTTTCTCGTCCAAACCGGAGGTGATCCCACAGCATTCGCTCGAGGAAGATCGGATCGGGGGAGTGCTTTATTTGACAAACTGCACCGACGCGAATAAAGCCAGCTCGCCAAGTGTTTATGTCAAAAGCTTCATTACATTGGATCGATGAACTGCTATTTGTATTATTCATCTTTTATCAAATGATGTAACATTGTTTTCTGTTGAATAAATAAAAGCTTGTCCAATGGCTTTAATAAAAAGAAAAAAAGAAAAGCTGCACCAACGCGAATAAACTTTCTTTATAATATATGCATTATTATGAGCTACTTATATCCGTCCCTAAAAAAATACAGATCTCACCATATTATAAAATAAAAGGAGTCAAACAATTTTAATTTTAACTATACATGATGCTACTAACATTTGTCATATTTTTAAATACCCCAACGTCTCAAAAAACTCTGCATAGGAGGTGCGTAAGCTTAGCATGAACGGTTTAGATCCCTTCGGTCGGGTTTTTGAGCATGCTTTTGCAAAAACCTGTTTTTGCCCAAAAACTATACTTGCTTTTGTCCAAAAACAGACTTTAGTCTATTACTTCCTTCGTCTCAAATTATAAGATGTTTGACTTTTTTTACTCTAACTTTGATCATTCGTCTTATTCAAAAAATTTACGCAAATATAATTAAAGTTAAATCATTATTGAAAACTTTTATTGATAAACAAAGCCATGATAAAAGAAATGATATTTTACATAAATTTTTAAATAAGACGAGTGATCAAACTTAGTGCAAAAAATCAAATGTCTTATAATTTGGGATGGAGAGAGTACAGGTATCTCCCTGCTTTCAATTACTTTTGGAGGAAAAAAATGATCCACCTACCACTAGTCATATATGAACCGTTTAGTTCTTATGTTCTCTTGAGTCTTTTTTTCTCCCAAACTTCTTCCACCGGCTTCAGCAACGGGCGTGGCCTCTATAGTGTCTCCAACAATGAGCGCGGTCCCTTTCCTCCATTACACGACGGCTGGAGAGAGGCCCCTTCCCTACCCTATGTGGCGGTCGGTGAGTCCCTGCCCTCCCGTGCGTGGAGGCGGCCATTGAGCCCCTTCCCACCCCTGCGCGTCGACCAGCGAGCGAGCCCTTCTCTCCCCTGCACGCGGGTAACTGGCGAGCCCCCTCTCCTCCCCTTGTTAGTGAGAGCAGTGTTTTAGAAGCTATAGCTGTTATATATCGTAGGGTTTTTGACTTTCTCACAACTACTTTAGAAAAGCTACTTTTATGAAAGCCATAAGCTACTTTTCCCGAAAAGAATGCAACTCTAGCCATATCGTTTTAGTATCTAAAGTTTAACTAATTATAGATAAAAAAATTAATATTTATGATATCAAACTAATACCATTAGATTGATTATGAAAACTTTTATAATCAATTTATTTAGAGCCATAAATATGAATACTATTTAATAAAAATTTGGTCAAACATGAGTAGTTGCATTCTTTTTCAAAAGCTACTTTTCTAAAAGCTACAACTCAACCAAATCTCACAGCTACTTTTCCAAAAGCTACCACACAACCAAATTTCACAGCTACTTTTTCAAAAACTACCACTCAATCAAATCTCACAGCTATTTTTCCAAAAGCTACCACTTGATCAATCAAATCTCACAGCTACATTTTCAAAAGCTACCACTTAATCAAATCTCACAGCTATTTTTCTAAAAGCTACCACTCAATTAAATTTTACAGCTACTTTTTCAAAAACCAACACTAGATTAATCAAATTTCACAGCTACTTTTCCAAAAACTATCCCTCAACCAAACAGGGATTTTCCTTGGTGAGCTGGGTTACTCTGAACGCAACCCGCCGTCCGCGATCTGTTCTGGTGAAAGAAAAGGCAGGTTCTCCTTGCCAGAAACGCCGACTTTTACCAGGCCTCGTCGCCAGTTCATACAAAAGCTAGCGGGCCGCCGCCGGGAAACGGCAGGGCCTTCTTTACACGTACGCGCTTCGCTGCATACACGCGCGGGGCCCCACGTAGTCACGTGGACTGCGCTCGAGCTGCTTCGCTTTCCTTCCTTCCAGTGCCATTCCACTCGCGTCACGTCTCGCATCTTGTGCGCACTTGGCCACCGGGCAGCGGCCATCTCTTGTATATAAAGGCAGGGAGAGCACCCGTGTTTGTTTCAGCTTCAGTTGTAGTATCCCCGATCTGTCGCCAGTCGCCGCAGAGATCGGCCTTAAGAAGAAGAAGGAGGAAGAAGAATCGAAGAAGCCGGCAGGAGCGCAGCGATGGAGCTCTCTCGCAAGCTCTTCACGGCCGTCCTCCTCGTCATGCTGCTGCTCGTGGCCACAGGTACTAGCTGTGACCTGTGAACTACTCATCCCTCGCCGGCGGCAGTCTACTGATCGATCTGAGATGCTCATGCTGCTGCTGCAGAGGTGGGGCCGGTGGCGGTGGCGGAGGCGCGGACGTGCATGTCGCAGAGCCACAGGTTCCGGGGCCCCTGCGTGCGCCGGGCCAACTGCGCCAACGTCTGCAGGACCGAGGGATTCCCCGACGGCAAGTGCCGCGGCTTCCGCCGCCGCTGCTTCTGCACCACGCACTGCCGCGACTGATTCGCTCGCCCGCCGGCCGACCGCCGCCGGGGGAGCATGCATGCCCCGATGCCCGGCGAGTGCGTGCATGCGGACCCGTTTCGATCCGTCGCGCCGTGTCGCGCGTCGTTGATCGTCGTCATCCATGAATAAACAAGTGTGTGCGTGGTTTAGTTTGTTTTGCACTTTTGGTCAGCTGGTGGTGGTGGTGGTGGTTTGCCGCCGCGCCGCCGGTGCGTGCTGCTGTTTATTTGCCTCTGTTCCCTCAATGTTTCGCTTTCTCCATATATCAAAATGCATGCGTTGAGAAAATTCCAAGTTCCCCGTTATTTCCATCATGGTTGATTTGTCTGTCTGTCTGTATGATGTCACTCGACCAGCAGATCAGTAGTCACACGCCGGCCATCATTGGAAAAAAAGAAAGATGACAATGGAGTACGTACTGTAGGACTAGAGAATGCAGTAGTATGCACACGGCCATAGGTTGCCTTTTGGCTGCTCGTGAGTGTTATCACGTGTTGCCACGGCAGATGATGCGTGCCGACACGCGGAGCCAAGCCATGCATGCATGGCCTCCACCATGCACGGACTTCTGTTGCTGCTTGGTATCGCGTGCTTGTATTGTACAGCCGCCAGGCCACCACATGCTATGATAGCATGTCGCGCGTGAGCCTCGCCGTCGGACCTACGTGGGCTTTGGGTAACACAAAAGGTTGGGCACCGCCGCTTTCGTAGCCGCCCGGGACTTTCTAGTCAGCCCGTGTGTCCTCTTTAGGTCCTCTCAATCCAAGGCACCCTAAACAAAAGTTATCATACCATGTTTAAAAAAAACAAAGTTATCATACCATTTTTCAAAAACAAAGTTATCATACCACATGCTCAACTCGAATTTCGAACAAATGCTTCAGCATACAGTGAAGTACACCTCCCTCCCTGTCCTGAATTATTAATAGTAAGTCATTTTAGTTTGTCTAGACATACTCTTCTTATTTTCTATTATACACCTAAATACCATAACAATCTGTAAACGAGTACGGAGTATGTCAAAACGACGGGCCGACAACATTTTTTCTCCATTTCCATTAACAGGAAGGGATTCAAAGGGGAGTTCAAATCTAGGTTACTCTACATTTTTGTTGACAAGAACGGAAATGGAAATCGAGTTCAACAATTCATCATACATAGAAAGAAAACACAGTCGTAGATAGAATTTTTCTCGGCAAGAAATAATCAGGCCTTTTTCTGGTCTGATCTGAGTCTAGCCTGAAAAATACCAAGTCTATTTTCGATCTTGACTCACTGCAGCCACCATGGTTTAAACTTTAGACATCATCCTCATCCTCTTAGGCTTGGGTGAACTTGAACACTTGACTTGATGATTGATGATCGTGGTAATTGAGCAATGAAATGAGAGCAGCCATCCCCCAATGTGTGAAGCCGTGCGATGAGCCGGCGAGACGAATATTCTCCGGCCTCGCCTCGGCTCGAGAGCAAGATGCGAACCGAGCCACCACTGGGGCGTGGGACCGTACGTGCAGCGGGAACGGCTGGCATGCCACCACCGTCCCTTCGCTACCGTCCAGTGGGACCCACCGACCCCGGACTACGGTAGACCGGTTCCACGCCCCCGCACGACCCACCACCTTCTTCTCCAAGCCACTCTCCCTCTCCCTTCCCCGTCGCATCTCAGTCGCTCGCCGTCGCACGTACAAATAAGCGACCGGAACGGTCAGGGCCAAACCCTAACCCCCCGCCTCCGCCGCATCCCATGGCGGCCGTACAGCGCTTGCTCCGGGCAGCCGCCTCCGGTGGCTCGGCGACGGCGACGGCGGCGGCCAGGAGGCGCATGACGTCGCTGGCACCGGAGCAGGCACCGTCTGCGGCCGCCGGGTTCCCGTTCGCGGCGACGGAGAGGGTGACGCGGCGGCCGGCGGAGGAGAGGAACGTGCAGTGGGTGTTCCTGGGCTGCCCGGGCGTCGGCAAGGGCACCTACGCGAGCCGCCTGTCGCGCCTCCTCGGCGTGCCCCACATCGCGACGGGGGACCTTGTTCGCGAAGAGCTCGCCTCCACCGGGCCACTTGCTGCGCAGGTGAGAGAGAGCCTCCTTTCAGTACCTCGAGGGTCTAGATCGGCCCCGTTCTGCTCTGCGCTCATCTGAATTTCGTTTTTAGTCGTGTGGATGAGCGACATGGTACCGAGTGTGGATCAGTACACGAAATGGCTGGGTGGGAGGGAGATAATTTTTGGTTCGAGTGGTAGTCAAATTGTTGATAGATCTGAACACCACTGACTGAATTTCACTCACCAGTTTTTGTGAATTGGGGGAGGGAGGGAGATGGTTATTTTGGTTCGAGTGGTAGTGAAATTGTTGATAGATCTGAACTTCACTGACTGAGTTTGATTCGCCAGTGTTAGTGAATTGGGGCTGCTTGATGTGATCATTTTGCTTTACTTGCAGGCTTTAGCTCAATCTTGTTAGTTGTTAATGAGTCTGACCCCATGATTTTTTGGGGCATCATAATCTATTCAGAGAACCACGCCATGATTTTTTGGGGCATCATAGTCTATTCAGAGAACCACGCCAGGTTAGAGCCGTTTAAGGGACACTAGTTGCTTCCCTGTGCACTAGTGTTTTGCTGTACGACTGTAATAAGGTTACACATGGCTGTTCGCATAATAGTGGTTTTGCTGGAAAACTTGCTTTGATTATGGTTTGTGGCTACTTTTTTTTGTAACTTTGCCATGTTCAGTCCATGCTAACTATTAGATTTGCAAGCTCACACCACTGCTCCATTCAAGAATTTACTGTTAATGAGCTGATTCATATCCATTGATTCCATGTCTGTATGGGTTGGTATCTGATTATCCTTTGATATTTTTCACTTTGAAACTGATGTGATAGTTTTTCTTTCTTGCAGCTTGCTGAAATTGTTAATCAGGGGAAATTGGTTTCTGATGAAATTATCTTCAATCTCTTGTCCAAAAGACTTAAGAAAGGAGAAGACCAGGGAGAATCAGGATTTATTCTTGATGGTTTTCCCCGTACAGTGAAACAAGCGGTGAGAATCATATTCTGGTCACATTTGAATGCTCAATCGAACTGGTGACGACATTTGAATGCTCAATGTTTTTACTTCCTTCTAGTTTATTCCTTTCACTAGCAATCGAACTGGATATTCTGGTCACATTTGAATGCTCAATGTTTTTGTTCAACTTGGTTATGCTGTCTGATACAATATAAAAATATTATTCAAATAGTTCACGTGTTTCTCAGTTTCTGCTGCCATTGAATCAGTTCTTCCTAGTCTGTTACTTTTAGTAACCATTGAACTTAATGATCTGGTGTCTCCTGAATGCTCAATGTTTTGTTGCTGCTTGGCAATTATGTGAGTAATGCAATGCAATACAATACCATCCAGATAGTTCACATATTCCTATTCCCCTTGAACTAGTGTGGCACTGTGATAGCCTGTACTCTTTTTGCTTGAGTATATGCTTAGCTTTTTTTTAAGTACAATGCTTGTGACTATTGTGCCTCCTGCAGGAATATTAACTTACTCTCCGGTACAGATTTCAACATTTTTGCAGCCATATTTTTCTATTTGAACACATTGATATTGGTGCAATATGTCATTAGCAGTTGTCACAGATCTGTTCATGCGTGCACTTGATTATGCTGGTCCGAACTAACTATTTCTCTCCTTCCAGGAAATTCTTGATGGTGTTACAGACATTGACATGGTGGTTAATCTTAAACTAAGAGAAGATGTTCTTGTAGAGAAGTGCCTTGGCAGAAGGATTTGCGGCCAATGTGGAAAGAACTTCAATTTGGCCTGCATTGATGTTAAGGGCGAAAATGGACTCCCAGCAATCTACATGGCACCACTGTTGCCCCCAAACAACTGCATGTCGAAGCTTATTACACGAGCTGATGATACCGAAGAGGTAGTCAGAAATCGGCTTCGGATATATAACGACATGGTATGGTTCTATGTGCAATTCATGTATCATTCAATAAAAGCACAGCAACATATTCTCATTAAGGTTTAAAATGTATGACATTCTGAGTATGCAGTGCTGATTGGTTTGTTTTGTTTCTGCAAGGTTTGCATGCAACGTAAACCCCTTTGTTATTTTGCATTAGTTGTGTAGATAGAAATGTTCTGCTGTCCAAGATGTTCAAATCTATTCCCTTCATTCCAAATTATAAGTCGTTTTGACTTTTCTAGCTACATTGCATTTACTATGTGCATTGGTTTATTTTGGATTGAAGGACTATGTAATAGATAGCTGTAGATTCCTTGGCTTGCATGAGATAAGATCCAGCATTCCAGCGTTGCCTTGCTGTCTTAAGCCTCTGTTACATTTGAATTCCTTGAAGATATTTTGCATTGCGTAGATTTGGTTCAGCATAGCACAGTTCGTAGGTGTGTTGAAACTTTGAAGAACTAAGGCTCTGATACTTATCATTTGGTTTCCTGACCTTTGCAGAGTCAACCTGTGGAAGGTTTCTACCGGGAGCAGGGGAAGCTCTTGGAATTTGACTTGCCTGGTGGGATCCCCGAGTCTTGGCCAAAGCTGCTTGAGGTTCTAAACCTCGAGGACCAAGAGGAGTTGAAGTTGGCTGCAGCATAGGTCTATACTCGAAAAAAGACCATACCACATTTTTTTGAATAATGGAGAAGAGGAAACTTACTCCATAATTTAGTGCCTTTTGCAGAAGTAATGGTTTTCCTGTCAAAAGCGAGTTGTTGGTTTTCCTGTCAAAAGCGAGTTGTTGGTTTTCACCGGCGTTTTGATGAGCCGGTACTATGTAACGTTGACCTTAGTTGTAAGCAGTACCCCATTTTTGCTTGGGACACAGTTTGGAGCGCATGAAGACATGCTGTAGTGCTATTCATTCATAACAAACTTGTAGTAGATGAGAGGCTCTTTTCTGTGTTGCGTGACTTAATGCTACCATATGTAGCCATATATGTGCTAATGACAAAGCACTGAAGTAGTATGATACAGAATAACAGACCTTATGAGTACCTTTATGTGTTCATGTTAAAGCACTGAAGTAACAGCAACGCCCTGGGTGTTACTCTGGTCTGGTGCGTGCTGTCGTTGGCAATCTCCTTCACGGTCATAAAAATATCTGGAGCAACTAAGACCAAGAGGATCTATATATCTCTTCCTACGGTGTGCAGGTGTACGTGGCTGTATTGTCATTCAGTAATTAGATGCTATCTAGACTGTTTACAGACAATTCATTCAGTTGCCATTGTATTATATTGTTCGTCGACATGAAATCATCTTAGACCACTGTATATGCGCTAATATGCTACTCTCTCTATCCATAATAAAGTGTCATTCATTTATGTGCATACTACAAATTTAGCTTGATTTGTAGAAAATTTAAATAAATTTATTTAAAAAAAAACTGGATTTAAAAATATTTTTGATGATACTAATACGATAGTTATTTAAGGCCGGGACGTAGGAAGTAGCCGTTTTCTGCCCAACCACCACCAGAGGTGCTCTCACGCGAAAAACAGACGCAGATCCGCTGTGGGTGTAGCTTCTGAAAGTCCCGGACTCCAACCGATGCAAGAACAGACGCTCTCCGCTGTGGGTGTAGCTTCCGAAATCCCGAACTCAACCGATGAAGTTTGTTGGTTACGTTCATGCCTAGCCTAGGACTACAAGCTACAATACAGTAAATGTCTCGCACATATATATACGGAGAGACCCAGGAAAATTATATAAACGAGAAGAACAAATCCGGAATCGCTTACCATAAGTACACACAAAAAAAAAAAAAAAAAAAAAAAAATCCTTGTCATCCCAGACTTTCATGGACACAGTTTCTCGGGCGCAAAGCTACTCACGCCGTCTCTGATGGTTCAATTCAGATGGTTATTACATGCTGCCAGGCCATCCCATTCCCATATGTATACACCCCATCGAGTCGAAACACAAACGCAAAGCAAACCCCCAAGAGGAGATTACAAATTATCAAATTCAGTTCATGACAGACCAAGGTCGCAGGACCTCATTCTTGATCATAGCAAACACAGGAAATCAAAATCTCAACCTATAGTATCGATTGTCAGGCAATAACTGACTGACTTTCTAGGGTGCATCCATCTCTTTTTCCATGAGCACAACTCTATCGCCAGTCTTGCTGATGTCTTCACTGAGCAGCTTCCACACACAATCTACAGATTCTTCCCTTCTTTCTCCTCAATGGTCTTTGCCTTGCGATAATCCTTGTCCGTCCCGAACAACCTGAAACACAACCAATGAGCTTCTTACATAACGGCAGAGTTCAGAGCCCCTGCAAACTCGACACAGTCATGCTATGGATCCTCACCAGTCCATGTAGACAAATGTTGAGGCATAGTTCCCTGACTTCGTGTACAGCACACGGTGATGGTAGTCATGGAAGTCCGAGCTATTCATCATGACAAAAGTTGAGCACACAGCAAGACGTTTCAGCTTCAAATAAACACAGTCCCTTCTAAGGGGAAAAAGAAAAACAATGATCTAGCTTACTTACCCGCCATACAGTGGCAGGAAATTTGATGGGCTCCATGGGAAGTGATAGCCGCTGTGAGCTTCAACTGTCTCCAGTACCCTCAACACCATCCACAGCCACAGGGTGAACAGATGAGGGCCAGTAAGAGCAGGACCAACAACTGTGGCGAATCCCAGGAACAAAATTTCAGCTGGGTGGGCATATTCGGAAGTTAAACCAAAGGGTGTGGCGTATCTGCAAGGATTTGTTCGGTCATAGACTAGAAAATGTTGCAACATATAAAGTAAGATGTAATGAAGCAATATCACTTACTCGTGGTGGACACTGTGAACATGTTTGTATAGCCATTTCGTATGCAGTGCCCTGTGCCCCCAGTAGAATATAAAATCCTCAAGGACAAAGTAGAAAAGAACTTGAGATACAACAACCGTCCTGCAAAAAAGTAGATTGAAATATGTAAGCCTTTCTTCTCTAACTCGAACATTGGTGCTTCCACATTTACATTCTGAGATAGTGAGACGAAGAATACTAGAAACAAGGTAACTAAAACACATGAGGTGCTTTAGCCAGGAGAGAGAGTGAGTGCATACCAATTTGGTAGAGGAAGAGAGCTCCTAAGACCCATGAATCTGAAGGCAGGGTATGAGAAAATCATGACAGGCAGGTTCACACAGACATGGTAAAGAATAAGACGCAAGACACATCTGTTTTGGTAAGCAGAGGTGTTGCTCTTCTTCTGCAAAGAAAAATGCACACATTTTTATTTTGTTAAGGGAACCAGATATAGTAGCAAGATAAGCATACTGGACATTGCAGATCAAATACTATATGACAAGACTGAAGAGACAAAGGCTCAGTCATTCTTCGCTTATGGGCATTAGGAGCTTGGAACAGAATTAATAGCATGCATGTTCTGTTACACAAGGAAATCTAGGCATTGCATTTCAGTGAAAGAAAATATCTAGGGGAACACAATATCACTCAATCTTGAAGAGAAGAGGCAGAGAAATTATTGCCAATGAAGAGCCAACCATGGGTGCCTTTTTTTTTTTCTCTCCGAAGCATTTCTTCATTAAGGGGAAGAGAACAAAACAGTTACACCAAGTGGTAAGCCTAGACTTACCCCATAACTAGACCAATTGAGTCCACCTGGGTCTTTAATTATGTTTTCTTAGGGAATAACTCAAATCCAATTCTAAGGAAAGCTAAATAAGATCAGAATAGAAATGATTAGTGCACGTTTGGTTGCCTGAATAACAAAGCCCTCAGCCAAGCTCAGGGTGGCCCTTGCACGTTTGTTTGGATTGCCCTCAATCAGGCTCTGGCCCTTGCGTTTGTTTGGATTGCAATCTGTCGGGCTAAGCTCTGCCTGTGCAGGGAGCTGTCAGGCCAGGCTTGCTCGGGTGAGTAATTGGCCATCTAATGACGTTATTAATGCATTATCAGCACATACTAAATGATATTAACATATTTTGATTAATATTAAGGAGTAATAAGATAAACTGAGCTATAAGATAATAGTTGACTGTAATAAATGTCATGATGATGATTATTTATATGTTTTTTTTATATATTTTTATCTCATGCAACCAAACAGGTTCTTGGGATAGCCTGGCTAGCCTGGCTTATGCAAACAGACAACCAGACGCCATGCTGTTGCATGCATTAGGCATGGCTACCGGGAGCCAGGCTCCTCCCATGCGAGCCAGGCTGAGTTGATCCGTGAAACAAACAGGCCCTAATTGAATATTAATATGGCATAGTGCGAACAGCTGAAACAATACTATTGCAAGGTGAGCGCTGTAAAGATCAAATCTTTACAGTTCCCTTTCCCTTGTATAAAAATTGTAAAGTTTGACATCATACACTCCTATCCAAAAATACGCAAGATTAAAGAGCCTTTTTTTTTTTTTTTTACAAAAGATTAAACAGCCTTGCTGCCTCAACAGCGAAGAAAGCAACAAAGCAGCAAGCTTTGACAAAAGGACCGCCTAACATTGTGATGTGTGAATGAAACAAAATCGAGAAGACGTGCTAACATGGGCAATGGGAGCGAATTCTCCCGAGTTCCATTCTCCTGTGGGGAGAAAGGGAAACTGAAAAGGAGATCACCCTGACTCTTTGTTGCGGGCCATAGAATAGAAAAGGGAAATAAGGAGAAGCGTCGTTTTCATCTTTCCCTGTCTTTATGGCCACTATGAGAAGCGAAAACAGTCCCTGGATCCTGCTCCACAGTGGGTTAAGTGGACGAGTAAAGTGTCATCTCGATTTGCCCAGTCCAGCCTTACGATCCCATTTATTTATCGTTTGCACCCCCTACCCCTACTCCTAGTCCTCTTACTCAGCAAAGTTGCTACCCTTTTGATTCCTGCTATTATGATTTGAGAAGACACAAGAAAACCCATCCATTCAATGGATGGAGGCTATAGGCGACCGAGAATTGAATGGATCAAATCGGGGGGCATGATACTATTTCAGATTAGCGGCAGCAGTGGGCACTGGCAGTTTCGGGCAGTGGCTGAGAAAAAAGAAGCCTGGGGTACCTGGATCTTGTACTTGGCGAAGAGTCCGAAGCGCTCGAAGAGGAGGGAGGGGAGGCCGGAGAGGAAGAAGACGGTCTCGTGGAGCAGGAAGGTGATGACGGTGGCGAGCTGGAACTCGGTGAAGTTTGCGATCAGGAACTGCATTCATTTTTTTTCCGTTACGTTTCCCCCGGCGAGGAAGAGCAGAAACAGACAGAGATCTGGGGAGGGATGAGGACGAAGAGAAGAGAGAGAACAGAGAGAGATAGAGATGGGGAGGGAGGAGCGGGAGGTGAGGTACCTGCCACGCGGACTCGATGGCGGACATGGGCGCCGCCATTATGATCGCCGGCGGCGAAGATGCGAGGAGGGGAGGTGAACCAGAGCCTGGGCCTGTGGCCTGCTCTCGGAGTCGGAGGTGGAGGAGGAGGAAGAGGCGGAGTTCTCTAGCAGAGCAACGAAACGACAGCAGGCATGCCGATGCCCATTTTACGGGTCCCCCACCCCACGCGGACCTCAATTAAAGCCCGTGGGATGGGCCCGCGACAAGGATGAAAAAAAAAAAAATTGTCCTGGCTCGCCTGGGTCGGCACAAGCGCAAGATGCCAACCGAGCGAGCCTGCATCCACTGACCACCAGGGTTTTTTTTACCGACCGTTTTATGGAAACCGCCGGCCACCGGTTTCGGCTAACCGGCCGGTATAAATCGATTTAAAAAAAACCGACCGAATTCAAATTTCAAATTTGAATTTTGGAGAAGACGTAGTTCAAACGGTTCTGACCGGCTAAGCAGGCCGGTTAGCGTGATTCCGAGCCAGGTTTAAATGGTAGCAAGCTCCTAACTTAGGCTTGATGTCTTATTTTTTTTGCTAGAAAAAATTATTTTTTTCGGCATGACCTTTGCATAAATTCATGTCCAAGAGCACACAAAGCCATAATAAATATTGTCACACAAATACATAGTGCATAAATATATAGTCGGTATTCCACCTGGGCTAACAAAGTCACACCAACGAAACAACAAATAGTCCGATACAAATACATGGTCTCATGCACATATCAACGCTGCGATACGAATGGAAAGACCCCCATTCCGCACCCTTGCTCATACTCGGCGGTGGACATAAGATTGATACCTCACACTCGAAGGAGGTCCGCCTTGAATTATTGCCAAGTTTGGCCCGCCCATGCCGCCGTTGTCTCCCATTCTTGAACTAACATAGTGTAAAAATGAGGGTCCTCCTATTCATAGACCCATCTAGTCGGAAGCAGTTTGCATGCTCATGTCGGGAATAGGGTAGTTGTAAGTAGCCCGTGAGGTATCATTTGTAGGAGGAAGAAAAATCTTGTGGAGTCTCGTATTCCGTCGGTGCATAGGCTCTCCTCTGCTTGAAGGCACCGTCCATGGTCTTCATCCTGAGTAGCATGTGTGAAGCTGCGTCTCGCGCAATGAACCATAATTAGAACTCACATAAAAGAAACAAATATACGTAAGTAGGTGCAATTGATACGTGAAGTGAAGACCACCACCACCACCACCACCACTACTACCACCACCACCACCACTACCACCTCCTCCACCACTACCATACCCCCACCACCACCACCACCATACCCACCACCATCCACCGTCACCGTCACCGTCATCATCATCGTCAATAGAGTCGCTATCTTCGGACTCTCGATACGGTGGACTACTTTGACCCTCATCGTCTGTCTGCATTTTTGCTCACTACTTCTTGTACTTTTTTTTTTCCTTTTTTCCTTTCTTGGGGTTAGTTTGCTTTGGTCCGGTCGGAACTTTCTCTTTCCTAGGTGAGTGTCACCCACATGTTTACTGGGCCCAATCAGCGATGGAATCATCCCCCGTAGCCTGCGTAGATCTTGAGTCTATTTGGTCTCTGCTAACACAAACAAAAAATACCATGAATAAATTGTGGTATATAAGTGGCTAACTCAAACATGAAAAAAAATACCTGACAATTTGGAAAGGCAAAGGGACATCAACATCATCATCATCCTCATCTAAGACTGGATCCGCGTTCGATCTCCCATACTCCATCCATTCCCGAACCGGATTATCCCGATCATAGAATGAAATTTGCGCAAAACCGGTCAATAAAATCACCTTCATCACGCGGTGCCGGGCGGTGACCTCCAAGAAGGCGTGGCCGAAGGTTGTAGTTGACATACACAAGCTTGTTTAGTTTCTTGTGCGACAACCGATTGCGAACCTTCGTATGAAGCAAGGCAAAAGTGCTCAGTTTCGCTCGCATCCACTAGAGGAGACACACGTGCAACAAGCCGTAAAGCAGGAACGACGGCGTGTTTCTACCGAACAGCATCCACCAGGCCGCTGCAAGTGAAACCCATTATGTTAGGTACATATACAAAAAAAAAAAAACAGCGTAACGAACAAATTCTTACATGGGGTTGTTTTTGGGTTCGCCATTCGATTGCCGGTTCGCTCCCAAACTCACCAAGCTTCACGTAGAAATATCTCGGCCTCCTCTGCAATGCGGTGCTTTGCTATTTCAACATCCACCATGCGGCGCAAATGCATCCTTCAATCCTTGGAACATTTCTCGAGTGGAATCCGGTTTGTATGCAAGCTTCGGATTTAGGGACAGCAAGCTGCAACATTTAGAAAACAACATACGCTAAATATTGAATATAAACGGCTTGGTAAAAAATATAAGTCATGATCATACCCGCACCAACATAAGTCATGATCACACATCAACGTGGACGCCAAAAAGTGGGCCAATCCTTACGAAACTTTGCGAACCTAGCCTTCAAGTCTTCCTCGTTCATATCAAGGTACTTGCCATCAATTTTCCTTCCAGTGGGTGACGCGATCCCTTCACCCGCAACAATAACCAAATCATTAGATTAAAGAAACAAAGGTAATGCAACAAGTTCTCCAAGTAAAGCTACTTACCCCATACGTATCTTTTCGACCGCACTTATAAAGTACGGACTATCGCCCTGTCGTCCGGGGATTCTGAAATATGGAACCACTTTCCCCCAATTTGTACCAAGAGCTTCCCTCGCATTCTTACCCCTCTGCGTCCATTTGCCCGTATCAATCCTTGGTTGCACCATTCCTCTCCTCCCCACCGGCCGCCAAATTATAGTCCTCCACCACCACAGGAGTCTCCCTTCGTGAACTGTTCTACCAAAGAGCCTCCCCAAAAGGTTCCCCCCATGCGAACCACCACCCTGCGAACTACCCCCTCCTCGCTCGTAAGTACCCCCTCTCGCTTCCACCCCCCATCGGTAGTCATGGCGGAGTGCTTCCCTGGCGAGTTTCATATTCATCTTGATCGGGGAGTGTTTCCCTCATTGCGGCCGCCTCTCGTGCCAACTTCTTTCGAGCCCGGTCGAAGTTGCCTTCTTAGTCCTTTCAATATGCTGAAAATACTCCAGGACATCCGGTGGCACCCTGTTGCAATGCACCACCTCACCCCTCGCCCAAACCAAATGTTGTTTCAATCTCGTGCAACCACCACGATTTGAACATGACAATAGTTGCATCGCCATCCGGGAGCAAGATTTCGCCATGTTCCCATACAATGTCTTTGTGTCTTCGACATTGTGCACTGCGAACGAACATGAAAAAACACAAAGGAACCAATCATATAAATAAAATTTACACAATGTCACATCTAAATAAAATGTACGTAAACAATATGCCTAAATCATTTACAAAATAATACCTACACATCCTACCTCTAATCCGAAATCCTAAAGCAAAATAAACTACACATCCTACCTCTAATCTTAAATCCTAAATCAAATCTAACCTAAATCCTAAACTAAATCTTTGCTAAAACCTATCTAAAGCCTAAATCAAATGATACCTACATTCTAAAAACCTACCTAAAGCCATTACCTACCTAAATCATACCTAAACACTACTCTAAATACAAAAGAAAACAAAAAAATGAGCTTACCTCGGTCGGTAACCGCCGGCGACCTTTCGGCTTAACCGAGCCGCCGGCCGGCTAGCCGCGCCCCCGCCCGATCTCCACACGGATCCGGGGCCGGGCGATAAGCCGCCCCTCCCTTTCGGTTAGCCGGGGTGCGGTGGGTCGTCGAGGGGAGGCGCCCGGCCGGCCGGTTTCTGGGGGGGCGGCCGAAAGCAAGGCGAGGGGCGGATTCGGCCACGGGGGGGTTCCCCCCCCCCCCCGTAGGCAATAAGTGCCGTTGGGGCGGTTGGGCCTCACTGTAACACCCGGTGTTACGTTAACCTAAACACGCCACATGTCATCATAAGCATTGCATGAGCATTCATGATTAGGCGACCATGACATGAATAACTAAAATAAGTTTATAAATTTCTAGGGTTTGCTTGAGCTCTTTTATATTGTATGTGTACACCATTTAAATTTCACTAAAGGATTAATTAAGGTTTTAAAGGTGATTAACATAAAATCAACCTTGGTGTGCAAGAGTGTTTGGTTAATTATGTTTAACTTTCCAAACATGTTTTACAAGTCAAATGATGCAAAGCAAGAACAAGAATTGGATTTGAAATTCTAATGCCAACTCTTTCCGTAATTGGCTAAAGTGTTGGAATTTCAATTTCATTTTCAATTTCGGGGAGCTAACCGTAATTAATTTTGCAAATAAAAGTTGCCAAACTTTGGTACCATTTCAAAGTATGAACTTTGTACTTTGAAAGTGTGCCATTGGTTGGGTTTGAAAAGTGTCACAACATCATTAATTAATTGCCCAAAGAATCAATTTGAAATTCCTTTTCGAAAACCCTAAATTTCAAAGGTGTTTTACCCCTTTCTCAATTTCACCTCAAAATATTCAAAATTTTGGAAAAACTTCCAAAATACAGTTTGTACATCTCTTTGAGCTCTACAACTTTGGTATATAAAGTTTTTCAAGTTTTTTGAATAAAAATTTGAAGTAATTTCAAAAGTTGTTTGAATTGAAATTGCCCCCTTTTTAGTTTTAAACTCTAATTCAAAAATTATTTGTTTTCATAAAAAACTTCCTAAATGAAAGTTGTAGATCTTGAGAAATGGAACAACTTTTATTTTTTGGATTTTCATCTTTTATTCAAATTTTGAAAGTAATTTTGAATCCCAAAAGATAGGGTTTTGTCCCCTTTTCAAATTTGAATTTCAAATTCAAAAACTAGTTTGATTCTGACCAGACTCCTTTAATCAAAGTTGTAGAGCATGAAAAGTTGCACAATTGATATTTTGGAAGATTTTTGTGTACAATACAATTTCTGGGAGTAATTTGGAAAATAAAATGAGTGAGGTGTCCTGCTACAGTAGATGTACAGGGGGGTGCCACCTCGCCACGGCCCATGCCGGCCGGTCGCCGCCGCCGTGGCTCTTCTAGCGTCCTCGCCGGCGATCCTGCGAAGCCAACCACCTGGCCATGCTCGCGAAGGCTCCTGCCACCTCGTCAAGCCATCCCTGCCCTATAAAAGTCGGCGCCGATCGCCAATTCCTCCTCTTCTTCTTCTCGGCGCCGCCGCTGCTCCTTCATCCTTGCCGGCAAATTCACACAGCACACGCCACCACCATCCCAGGCACCTTGACAACATCTTCGCCATCTCCCTGGCGACTCAACACGAAGCCCACAATCGCCCCAGCATACCCGGAATAGGCAGCTGCTTTCAACGGCCGGCGGCCGGGCTGGCTCCGCCTCGCCCCGCGGTCAAGTCCCTCTGCTTCACTTCCTGTCAATCCAACGTGAGCATCGCGCTGTGGTGAGACTCCTCCATCCTCTCTCGACTCCTTTTGTCACCAATCATCGCCTCGAATTGGTCGGCAGCCGCCCGGTGAGCTCCGCCATGCCGGCCGTCGGTGTCGTGGCCACGTCAATAGGATCCGTCGTAGTGCCTCTTTGTCGGCTTGGAAAGCTTTGTCGTGTCGAGTTGCGTTGGTGAGTGGTCCTCTGGTCACCTAGGTCGCCCTTAGATTTGGTCGCCGCAGAAGGAGCCGCCCGCCCGTCGAGCCCTTTACGCGAACGCCCGTCGCGGCGTACTCCGGTAGTCTTGCGGTCAACATTCAAGAGCTTCGTTGAGCGGGCGCGGTGAGGGAGTCTGTTGATGAAGTTGGTTTCGTCGGAGAAGTGGTCAACCGGTTCCCATCCCAGGAGAAATGAAGGAGGGGAGAGAGAGCCGACGGGTGGGGGAATGTGGCCGAGAGAGAGAGGCAGGCCGAGCAGGCGGGCCCGTGGGCCGGGGCCGTGGGCCGCCTGATGGAAGGAGGAGGAAGGTGTTTTCCTTTTTTCTTTTATGGTTTTTAAATGCCGTTTTTCATAATTTCATAATTGAATATTCTGGGCAATTAAAAATATGATAAAAAATATATATGTGATCCTCATGAGTTGTAGTTTCATAGAAAAATATGTGTGCAGCATGTTAAGTAATTTTGTCCTGTTTAATAATTGCATGTTTTAATTAAGAAATGCTTAGTGTTTGATTTTTTGTAGAGCAATATATTAATCCAAAAATCATGAGAAATTAGAGCAAGCTTTTCATGTTATGGGTGACCTTCACTAAAATTTGTGCACTGTTTTGAGCAAGTTTGTTTTTATAATTAATTTCTACCTTGATTCATGGCTATAAAATAATAAATAAAATAACTATTTAATTAATTAGTTGACTACTCAATTGTTGTTTGATCTGTGGTATTGTTTGAGATCCATGGATCAGTAAACTTCCCTGGTCCATGGCATTGTTTTATATAGCTTAAATGTAAAGTTTGCTCACATGTTTAATAATTATTTAATTTGCTTAAGTGATTAGTGAAATGCTTCACTTAGGAATGCTTCCATTTAAGTGTTGATTGGAGACCATGAATCATTACTGCCATCCCCAATGATTCATGGCTTGATTGTGTAGTAGTAGAAGTAATCTATATCACATGTGTGGTAATAGCTAAGTAATTAGTAAGTTTAATTAGCGGCTTTCAACAAGCTGTAAAAATGGTTAATAAATTAGTAGTTAATCTTAATCACCATAGGTTTGATTGACTTTGGGATTGAGTGATGACCCTAGGTCATTAACCCTAATGACCTTCGGCAACATATATTGTTCTCGCATCATTAGTCCGTTATCATCGACGTTAGTTATGATCTCTTAATGCAACTTTACCGTGAAGGAAAGTTGTACTCAAGTTAATGAAGAGTTAAGCTGTTTCATCCATGCACCCCATGCATCATGTCATGCATTCCATCATGCTAAGACATGCATCATTTCATTACGAATAGTTCACGTGAGAGCGAAGGATCGTGATGATCAAGCTTCGGAGAAAGTCCAGGTGATCCAACCCCGACGAGAAGGATCCACAGAAGGTGTCGGCGTCAAGATTAACGACTAACCTTCTTCGCAACGCAACGCAGCAAGCCCCGGATGCATTAAACCCTTCCTTGAATTTGGAAAATCCTTTTATAATTTTATGTTGATGTTATGATGCATTAAGTGTAGGAGTTGAGTGATATCCTATCTTGATGCATTTACCGTACCTTGATATACTATCTCGAAACTGTTTTGATTTGAAAATATTTAGTATATGCTTAATCTTGCTAATAGCATAGGCTTTGCAAATAAAATGTTTTCAAAAGTTGATCACAATATCCCCGTGAGGGCAATTACGAAAACCTGATGTTGCTTATTGTTTATCCTTTACTTCGATCGGGTCAAGGATACTCAATAAGAACATAATGATGAGTAATTTGAGACGCCGGTGGAGTGACTTGCATCAGGAAGGGCTAGTGCCCTGGTGTAGTGTCGTCCACTTGTGTCGGTTAAGGACCGTCCGTTGTTTGGCGCTGGGATCATGAGGTTATTGGATAGTACTAGTCGCATGCTAATGGTGGTAAGCTCCCTTTGTACGATCCATACGAGAACGGACAGGGGACGGGAAGTAGCGTGTACCCACACTACTGGCGCACCGTAAATGATTTGTGGCCGGCGGCGTAGGGAGATGGGTGTTGTGCTCTCGTGGCTAGGACCCGTTCAGTGCGGAGAAATGCAAGCGTGAGTTGATGTATGTGAGATGTTCGGTCCTACATACATCGTGTGGCTAGGAAGCCCCTTTGGGTATATAAAGTGATTCGAATCGCGTCGGTGCTCCACGATATGGGAGACTTGATCCGAGTCCCGGCATCGTAGTAATGAGGAAAGTTCTTTGAGGATGGAAAGTTTTGGAAATCGAGATCTTACTTGACAAGTGTTTGCTCTAGACTAGGATAACCTAGATGGATAGCTTAATGCTTAATGAAAATATCGATAAGAATGAATAGTAAGGATCAACATTAGTCGTTTTTTCCGCAAAGGTGTCCTTGATTCTTGCTAAAGCCTTACCTTGATTCCTATCAACCAAAGCATTCTGAGTCTTCTCCCCTTTTTCCGTCGGGTAAGTCTTATGGAGTACTTTTGTACTCGGGGTTTGTTTGACCCCTATTGCGGTGTTGACCGACTTTGGTCATACCGGTGGGCTTGGCATGATCGAATATCTTCCGTCTACAAAGTTCTTTTCTCGCTTCCCAAAACCCGGTTAAGTTTTGTTTAATCAAACTCGATCAAGTGTTGTAATCTTCTTTTTGTAAATCTTCCGCTACTCTGTTTTTATTTTGTATAAACGGTTGTAATACCGCAAGTTCTTTGTAAGAAGTGGATCTGGAGGATCGTGGTGTCATCGGGGTTTCACGAAGACGAGAACTTTCCGGTTATGTGGTAGACAAGTATGGTGACAGAGGTCTTAGGGGACAATATCGGTGCTTGTGGGCCATATAATTTGGAAGATTACGCCACACTCACGAGCCTTAATGGGCGCTTGACCCTTTTTTCTTTTTTTTTCAAACTTCCAAAGCGTCAAAACAAATACTAAACGAACTCAAAGTTGAAAAAATTTTGACACCATTGGATTCTATAAATCATGAATTATTTTTAGGAATTTTTTTAGAATTTTTTTAAATTCAAATTTTAAATTTAAAAAACCCTAGCGGTTTGAACCGGTGCCAAACCGAACCGGTGCGGTCCGGTTTGGTCGGTAACCGGTCAAACCGCCGGTTTACCAACGGTAGAAAAAACCATGCTGACCACTGGCATGCAAATGCAGCGCGAACGGCTGGCATGCGGCCACGGGCCACCACACCATGCGGCCACCACACCACTCTTTTTTTACAGGCAGGCAAAAGCAGACGCAGATCCGCTATGGTTTCGTGCACGGAGCAAACGAAGCTTACGTACATCGGGGCTTACATAAGAAAGCCGGTCTGGCAACGAGAGTACGACACGATGCTGAAACCTTCCCCACTTTGCAAGCCAACACTTGGTAAACCATAGCAAACGTAAGTACAATATTTCCTGCTATATCATAGCAACGTGCCAACGTAAGTACAATGAAGGAAATGATATTAATAGGCAGAGATGAGAAGTTGCTTCATACATATAAACTATATAAACAAAGATAGACTTGGCATGATTTACAACATACAGAAAAATGTTTACAAAAACAAAGATATAACCCAAACCTGTCCACTTTGTACGTGAGGTGGACTGGAAAATTGCACACAAGGAAAATGACACAAATGTCAATCAAAAAAAAAAATATATCCATGTTACGCCAGAGTTCGCTCAAAGAATCTGAACCTTGTATGGACAACTCAACTCGTACGACACAAAACCCTAATCAGAACTTGGGTGGAGACCGGCTTCCAGATGCTTTGAAAGGTCCACTTGAACCGAATGGATCGGCATCATCAAAAGAGTCAAACCGGCCAAAATTTCGTGAGCTATTCCCTGTATCGAATCCTGATGATACATTCTCGCCTTTGGAGCTGCTAATGGAGTCAAACCTGGAGAAACGACTTTCCTGAGGGAAGAATCCAGTGTCCTGGGATCTGAAGGAATCAAACCTCCCAAAATTATAAGAGGAGCTATCATCATGGCTTTCACTGAACTTTGGAGAGAATCCAGATGTGTATGCAGGAGAACTTGGAACAGAATCATCAAAGAATGAACTCCTCTTCTTTCCAAATACACTAGCACCACTTGGAGAGCCTGCCTCGGACCCAAAGAAAGAGTTATGAGTGCCACCATGTTGGTCAGCCTCCTGTATTAAAACAGTTCATTAGAAACAGTAGAGAGAGATGTGATCCTCATATATCATCAGAACAAGAAAGAAGAAACTGCATAGCTCACAGTGTTCAGTGCAGTAGAACCCCAAACAGAGTCAGTATCTTGATCGTCAAAGTTCCAGGAAGTTTCATCGGCAAACTTGTCACCAAAAACAGATTCAGAACCACCATGGTCACTGCATCAAAACAATAAGAGTTATTCTCATATGGGACACGACTATCCAGCATCTTTTTGAGAGAGAGCTATAAGTGTATGCAGTACAAACTACAGCAACATGCTCTAAGCACCAGGGTCAGCAATTAGGATGAATGTAAACCCAAGGTCAAAACAAGTACCTGTAACTTTCTCTTTTGCTGGGAGATGAATCATTCATCCCAAAGCGGGAAGATTTAAATGGACTCCCTGAGGCACTTCTTCCAGCACTGCCAGGACTCCTCACAGATTCATCACCAAAATCATATGCTATTTCACTCTCAGCCACTTGATCACCCCCACTGTAACGCCTTTCTTCCTTGATATGACCATTAGATGATGCAACAGGAGACATATCATCACCATCATCCCAAAGAGATGGCATTTTTCCATTTTCAGCAGAAACTGGGTTCTCCTGTATTGTACCATTATCCTTAACAATACTAAACCCTGTCATGTCATATGATCTGATCAGGAATATGATAAGATTAAATTGGAAATGAGAGGAAAAAGTTTGACCCAAGCGCAAATGTACAGTATAACAATGTTCTAACAACAGAAGGTTCACTAGAACAGAGCTGTGGCTTGGTATGTTCAATGAAAAAAGGAAGCTAAACAAGGATATCATAGCAAAAGAATTTTATCTCCATAAACACTAATAAATAATATCAGCTACACAAATATCAGTCTTAAAAACAGTCAAGGTTGCTTATTTCAGGATATGGCTTTGCTAGTATATGTTAACATGTGTAAGAGATATGAAATTTGTGTATCTCTTTCACAGATTAGTTACTGGTATCCTATACTCCTATAATGCAAAGACCCACTAAAGGGTTCCATCCAATCAAAAATTAGGATTTCCAAAAAGTGATGTATGATGATGTCATCAAAGGAGTTACCCCCACTTAGTCTCATTTATCTTCCACTAACTATTTTTTTGAAATAGAAAAAAAGTTGTAGCACCTAAACCAAGTATCGTAATTAAAATCCAATCGCACCATGGTGTTCCTCGCAATAAACTCTTCAAAACAAGACCCCACATGGATTTTGATAATTTTTTGCAAAAATTTAAACCGTTTCTAAGCAAAAACCCGTTTGTAAGCAAAACCTAGCAAAACTGCATATCACATGATTACATGTGATCCTCCGAAACATGCATAATTTTATGAAGGAAAACTCCTAGAATTTTGGGAGGGGGGTGACCCTCAGATATAGTAGGGGTGGGGGTTCGGGTAGATGAGATTTGGGTGATGCCCAATTCAAATAATCTATATCATGTATGTCAATATACAACCTCCGCAATTGACCTACTACATCCATATATATATGTATGTATCTATTAATTTATAGTTTCGACCATTATAAACTCCTTACATTTCTAATCTATACCCGCAGCAACGCGCGGGGCATCCTACTAGTTGAATTTGTTATAGCATCCATTAATCACAAATATTTTTAAAACAGTAGCATGACAAGCACTGGATTGCAACACTCAGCCTGCAGCCATGCAGAGAGTACTCCGATATATAAACAGACAATGGCCAGCCTTTTACAGATTTCAGGGATGCTTGAGTAATAGCAAGAGGGGAATGCAATGGAAGTATTTAACCTTCATCTTCAAATTTATCCCAGTCTTCATCCCACTCAATGAGTCCCTCTTGTGGCCCCGGCTCCCAACCTAACACATAAACAGAATATGCAAGTGATGAGTCCAAAGGCTGCAGAAAGTAAAATAAAATGATAACATGCAATTTGATCGCTAGTATCATAAAGATGGCATGAAGTTGGACTCTCAAGAATAAAATAAAATAAATAAATAATAATATGAAGATGGGAAGCCAGGTACCGGAAGGAAGCTCAACTGATGCGGATGATTTGAATTGAAGTCCAAAGTGTTTGCATCGTTCACCAAGAGCTTTTTCCATCTCTTCTAATTGATATTGGATTCGATCGGCTCGAACCTAGGAAATCACCAGTGTTATTGAGAGATAAAAAAAAAAGTACCTAGCAAAGTAACAGTGTACCTGAAGCAAACCATCAACACTTCCGCCCTGTACCATTTTAATCAACGCATCATGCAGCTCAACTTTTCTCTCCTAAAAAATCAACAGAGAACAAAGTTCAGTTTAAGACACAAATCCATCAAGAGAGCATAAATCAAGAAGGATGAAATGAATGCGAGACTAATGACCAGATCACAAAAATTCTGAAAGTGAGACTGGTGATAAGATCGTTAAAAAAACTACCCCTTCCAGCCACAGATAAGCAGCATTTGAGATTGTGTTAAGCCAACCATTTCAAACTTTCATCCAAGACAAACAAAAATAAGTAAATAAAATATCTTCTTTCAAAGCATTTAACTTGGGTGGATGGTGGTGCTGTTGGGGGGTGTGGTTGTTAAAGAATGCAAACATTGCAATAGTATCCTCAATGGTCAAACAACATATATTTCCCCCAGGACTTTGGACAGACAGAACAAAATGGAGGGAGTGTTTTCTATGTGTCGAGTATGAATATATACAAGTATGTGTTTCAACATATAGTTTCCAAAAAGCACATTTTTCCTAAGTTTTATAAACATTTTTAACAAAATATTGACTATTCAAAATTGTATTTTGAGACCGTGTGGATGTCCAGACCATCACTTATTTGTGACTAGAGGGACTATTCTAATTTTCTAAGGTGTAGAAAAGACAAACCTGAACATCACGATATGCAGCTTCTTCGACTGCTAGTTTGGAAGCTAACTCAGCTACTTGCTTGTACTTCTCTTCATATTTCTTAGCCAATGATTCCACCTAACACAAAATCAACCACAGTAAATTTGCTGGGGAAAACAAACCAAAGCTCAAACATGAATTTAGCACTATAAAAGGCTCATATAAGCAACTACAATGCTGGTCAACATAATGCAAGAAGAAATGTTCTGCACAACTAATTTGTGTGCCCTGAGAAATTTATCATCACACAAAAGATAAAAAAAAACTAGCCACCAACAATGATGGTATACAGCACGTTATAAGCAGTGTTCTGTACCTCACGTTTATCAGACGACGCCCTTTCTGTAATCTCATTCAGCCTATTGTCACACCGACTTTTATAAAGGACCTTGAAGAAAAGGTAAATAAAGGAATTAGAAAAATGATGAAAACAACTTTCAATTACAATGCCCAGTGAGTTAACTACACCCAATTTGTAATTGTGCTTACAAGATCTTGCATCTTTGTGCGGTAATACTCCAGTTTCTCTCTGGAATCCAGGACCTGCTTCTCCACCTCAACCTTCAGTTGTAAACGAAAGAGAAGGTTGAATTAGCAAAAGAGAAACGTGTTTTGCCTTAAGCACATAACCGTTTACTCTATTAATACAGAATGAAAAGCATAATTTGCATAAAACACATACACCAGTCCACCACCACCATCCCCTCTCCAAAAACTAAAAATAAAGCATATTTTTGTTTCATTAGGACAAGACTTCTACTAACAATTACTCTTGTTGTGTATGTATTTCATAGTGCATGATTGTTGTCAGTTTGAGCCCCCCACCCCTGGCCTAAATTCTGGCTCCACCCCTGTATTGATTGTTCAAAAGATTTTAACAGATCAACAATCCTGGTTACAATGACCATGACCCATTGAGAATTAGAAGGGGAGGAAATCAAATATACAGAGGGCACAGCTCAGGTAGCGTTAAACCAGTCCGGACATGACACACATAATGATCCACACTTCAAACACAGATCCCACCTATCCAAGGGATACATGAAGCTCTTCTAATGCATGATTATACAAGCTAAACTAATTTAAAGGTGCATAAAGAGCGTGAATTGGCCACCACAGAGCCAGCCTGATCAAAATAGAACAGGAGTTGCAAAATGATCACCACTAGACAATTCAGGCAACATGGATGGGGTCAACATACCTTCTTAGGAGCATCCACCACCTCCTGTGCAGCCTGGTTCACTCCACTTGTGTCATCTTTGTTTCCTTGAATTGCCACATGATTATCCATCCCAGGCATGTGAGATCTTGGTTGCCCAGGTCTGCTAGCCCCATCAGTTTGTGAATGCAAATGTGGTGGCAAGGGTGGCCGCACACCACCAGCAGACCCAGGTGCTCCAGGGCCTCTTTGTGGCAATCCTGACCCAAAATAAATTAGCTTGTAAGCAACAGACAAACACAGGATGTCATGTTACTCTTGGCTATGCCATGATAATTGAAACCTAGATGACAAGCAAAGTATTACCTTGATTCTGTTGCCATGATGGCCCATTGTATGCTGTTGAAGGCAAGCCTGTAGCTCGTAACAGTGTCTCATCATGCCTAAGAGAGTCAGGAAGTGACGACGGAAGAGGAGTTCCAGCTCGGTGCCTCTCCATTAAATAAAGAGCAATGCAAAACTCTCTCAAAGAAAGCATGCCATCGTTGTCTTGGTCAGACAAATCCCAAACTTGCTTAAGGACCTCTGAAACAGTTAAAAGAACAAGACATGCATTAGCCAATAGCTATAGTATTTCGTAATGTAAGATATGTTAGCGATCATAATCATAATGAAAGAACCACAGGGATAGAAAAGGCTACAATGCTATTTTTTTAACAGTACGATAACATAGACTTAATCTAAGTTTGGAACAAAAACCTAAATAAATGACAAATTACATGATAGGGTAGTGGAAAGTTGGTGACGGTATCCCACCTCTTGGAAGCCTCCAACTGAGGAACAGAGTGCGAGCTTCTGCGCCAGTTATTTTGCCATCTCTGTCCCTATCAACATCCCCAAAGACTTTCATGTACTTCTGGATGTCAGATTGAGTAATCTTCGGCCATTGGGGAGCTGAATTAGAAATCCCAGCAGAGACAACAGGTGCAGCTGGAGCAGGACTAGGCTTTACAACAGGCTGAGTCTGTTGAGGTTGGCTGCTACCTTGCAAAGAACCAAACTGTGCGAGATTAGTCAGGTTCTGGGAACCAGTTGGCGTGGGCATAAAACTGGATGAGCTCGGAATCGAGCTTGTCTGAGGTGCAGGTGCAGATACGCTTGGCTTAGGCTGTGTAAGTGCAGAAAAGATGTCTGTGCTTGATCCAGAGCTGCTGGCAGGGCCATTTCCAGACAGTACCAAAGCTTTTGAATCCTGAGGCAACACAGCACTGTTGCTCTGCGGAGGCAATGGTGATGAAGACATTGCTTGTACCTGTTGTCCAGGGGCCATGCCTACTGTGCTAGGTAAACCTGGGCCAAATCCACGTGTTGTCTGTGAAGGAGCAGCTCCTGGTATAGCTTGTGGAATGCCTCCCACTGAGGCAGCATTACCGCCTTGCCAACCGACAGATCCTCCCATGCTGCCTCCACCTCCCATGCTGCCTCCACCGACAGAACCATGACTGACTCCAGGCGCTTGAGCTTGAAATGAAGTTCCTGGAGCTCCAACCTGTGGTGGTCGCATGTAACCGGTATTCGAAGGAGGCTGTTGAGCAATTCCCAGGTTAGGAGGCTGCTGCGGCTGCATTGCCCTTGGTCCAGCAAATTGACTTGCTTGTAGAGCACCACCCTGACTCGCAGCTGGCATCATAGAATTTATCCCTTGGGGCCTTGGAGCAGCACCAGGGTTCACCTGCGGCATGCTAACTTGACTAGATGTTGGCATCATGCCGCTTCCCTGGGGCCCTGGTGTAGCAGCCGGATTCATCTGAGCCCCTCCAGCTTGCCCTGGTGTGGGCGTGATCGCAGCACTCCCCTGAGGCCTAGGCGCCCCTGCAGCAGCCATCTGTGGAGGAGCCGCCCCCGAGGCTATCTTGGGAGCTGGAATTCGAGCCGCGGCGGGACCATACAGCGCCGACTGCACTATGTCGGGCGTGAGCTGACGCCCGCTCTGCGCCACGGTGACCAGGCGCAGCGCGTTGAAGAATTCCGGGCGGCCGAGGAAGCCCGTCTTGTTCTGATCGGCGTGCATCCATACCTGCGCCCATCCCAAAAAAACTCTTTAACACCTTCGAACTCGCGGGGCAAGGGATCTAGTATGATTCGCCGCTATCACACCTAAAATTGGACGCTCAAGCATGCGAATGCGCGAATCCAAGGGAGGGTTTAGAGGGAGCACCTGGGCGAGGACTTGCTGCGGCAGGTTAGCGCCCTGGAAGAAGGCGACGGCCTCCTGGCCGCTGATGCGCCCGTCCTGGTTCAAATCCGCGCGGCGGAAGTAGGCCTCGAAGGCCTCCGTCCCCGCCATCTCCGGGATCCAAGAGGGAGATCACGGCGGCGGTGGTGCGGCTTGGTGGATCTGCCAAGTCGGGCGGTGGAGATCTCGGGGGAGCGTGCCGCGGCGGGGCTGCAGGTGCTGGAGTGCCCCAGTGGTTGGGTTCTCTTCTCTTCTCCCTGGTGTAGTCGGTCGAGATGGTGAGTGGGCAAATTTCTCAATTGTACCCTTGGAGTTCTCAGTTTTTTTAGCCGCTAGAAAAATGAAAACGCTAACTACGACACCTTTAACACGAGGTTAAATAATTCCCTCGTGTAATATTCTATCTTCTCTGTCTCCGTGACAAATAATACAGTAGTCTCAAGCCAAATCATTTTGAGTTTGATTAAATTTATGAAGGAAGTGTTGCTATTTTTTATATCAAATAAGTGTCACTATATTTACTGTAGAATATATTGCATATTTCATAAACTTTATTATTTTACAAAGTTGACCCTTTTCTTAGACATTCCCAGCAAAATCCTAGATACCAAGAAAGAGAGTTAACCACACATAGAGCTCGTGGCTCAATACTAGTACCATAGTTTCGTACTTCTTTTTATTCAATGAATGCATGGTGCCATGCAGGAAAGCTCAATGGTATTGCACGTGTGTATATACAAATTGAGCTCCTGCATACAAATGCTTTGAATCCTATCAGCCCCAACCGTAATCATGTTTAATGCCGTATGAATTCCAAAGCATCACGGTCTCATAATTGCTGCTAACGCCCAACATACCAGCCAAATAAAAAATAAGGACACGCCTAAGAAAAAGATCTGAAAGGAGTAGATAGTTTTGATCTTGCCAATCACTTCTAGTCCTTGATCTTGACTGGATAGAACTAAGGAGATAGTTGATGCCTCTGTTCCACTAGCGATGTTCTTTGCCTCCTCTAGCAAGGATGAACTTGCTAATCTTTTCCATAACACCAATGCAACTTTGATTTTTGAAGTTGTGCTTCAATGCACTTCATAAGTTATAAACAATCCAAATGGCGGTAACTACTAAGAGTAACAAGAAAACCAACTTACACTAGATGTTCTAGCGCCACTTGGTCACTGACGCAAAACACTAGAATCTAGCTCTCACACTCCATGGTGCAACCTATTGCTACGATGCATGTATCTTCAAAGTATGCTCATATGTATGAAGCTTTTCAAGTGTCTAAGAGTTAAATTCATATTCGAGCAACAATATATATAGCCTCAACATGACACTAATTGCTATAACTTGATTGTATCGTCGAACGTAGCACCGGATAGCTCCCTTGTGCATCGGAATTATGCCTATGCGCCCGACAAATGGACCAGTAGAAACTTGTAAAACATGCCAAATTGTCCGTCATTTCTCCGGTGCATCAGACATACATATGGGCACTTTCTCCAATTTTCGGCTTAAATCGGCCAGCACCTACACGTCGTCACAGCCTTTTTATTAGAACCCCGCCCGTGACAAATACATTTTCTCTTTACGCAAGCACTTACAAGAGTAGTTACTGCCTCGAATGACATAATGACAGCTGTTCTTTTTATAATTCACTCTTTCCTTTTTTTTTCTTTTTTACGCATTTCTCAGGGTAAATTCACGCAAGCATTGTTTACATCTCTCACTCATCAACATCCGTTCACAAACCCAGCAAGCACCCAACCCAAAAGAGGTAGCAGAAAAAAAAATAGCACCCCAAAATGTACAAGTATACTCGTCAGAAGAAGAGACCTACGATCCAATAATGCAATCATCAGTCGCCCACATTGAGGAGCACGTCCCACACCGTCTCGTCGAGCAGCTCGTCCAGCATCTCCGCCTCCACGTCCCCCGCCAGCGCGTCGGCGTCGTCGCGGAACGCGCCGTGCCACGGTGACACGCTCAGGTCACGGCCGATCAGCGCGTCCACGGAGGCAGAGCTCGACGTCGTCCTGCGGCGGTCGCTTGGCGGCTCCAGCCACACCTGCATGGACTTCCACAGTGCCTCCAGCAGCGCCTTGCCGCCGGGGGCTCTTCGTGGCGCCGCCATGGCGTGGCACTTGTCGAACGCGCACAGCGTCGTGGAGGCCCGGACGGCACCCGGCAGCGCCTCGTTGACGAGGTCGAAGAGGAGCCGGTGGTCGACGACGGTTGCCGCACCGCCGTCCGCCGGGGCTGAGGACGAGGACAAGGACACGACTTCCTCCAGCACCCACTTGGGGATGGGCTTGGCTTCGGACTCTGACATGGACATGGTGGCGTCGCCAGGCCGGTTGCGCCTCCGCCCGTACATTCCGGCGACGACGAGAACAGCTCTGACGAAGGACTTCATGGGGTGATCAGCTGTCTCGTCCATGTCGCCGTCGTCCTGCTCGTCCAGGACAGGACTTGTCTCGGCGCGTTCCTCTTCGGTCTGGACTTGTTCTGACAGGATTCCTGGTTCTGCGAGATCGAGGTTCTCTGATCAGAAGAGAACTCATGGCAAGCCATAGACTGCTTGCTGCACGATGTATTTGGCACTTACCAGAAGCAGTTGAAGCCATGTCCTTGGCTTCCATTGTCAAGGGAGACCGGTGCTCGCTGAAGGCTGCCTCCAATGGTGAGACAGGGCTCGGGTAGCCTCCTCTGCTCATCTCGTCAGGCGGGCTGCTGCACCACGACGCCGGGCTCGGTGGCACCTCCGGTGGAGTTCTCCTGCAAAACCAGACAAAAGCATCCGTCACTTCCATGCTTCTACTTCAGATTGCGATAGATAATGGCTCTGAATAAAAGAGAAAAAAACATCGGTGCTCGACGGAGCTGCATGCCTCACCTGCAGGACGCCGGGGTGGATGAGGACCGATGGGGCAGTGATGAGGGTGCCGATGGGAGGGAGGTCGTCGGGGAACGGCTCGTCGGAGGCGTGGAACTTCTTGCCGAACAGCTTGGCTCTGAGCCCAAGGTTCTGCCTCAGGTTGGACACCTTGCCCCTGATGCTGAACGCGTCCTTCCTCCCTTTCCTCTCCTCCGATGACGACGCCGGCCTGCTGCTCCCGTGGCCTTCCTGCTTGCGCTGCAGCCTCGCGCCCGGTCAGCACCCGCGGCTCCTCCGAGAGGAGCTTCACGAAGGTCGTCCCGGACACCGGCGCCGAGAACGACCTCATCAGGTTTCGCGGCGACACCGGCTCGGAGTCCGGCTGGGTCGTCGTCGTCGGGGTGTTGTTCGATCCGTATCTGAATGACCTGACGTCGGACTCCACCGCGCGCTTCTTCTCCTCCTTGCTCCTAACCTTCCCCTTCCTCGACGGCGGCGGCGCCACCTCGTGCCTCGTCGGCTTGGGCCTCGGCTCGTCGTCGAACGACGTCGAGGTTGCCCTTCTACTCCGATGAGAGAAGGAGAAGGGCGTGTCGGCGTCCGGCGCGGGGTCCCTCCTCAGCACGTTCTTGAGCCTGTCGGAGAGCTGCCTCCTGGCGTCTCGGCCGATGTAGTCCATCTGGCTCTGCCCGTCGAACGGCACGTCGCTGCGGTACGACCGCGTCGACTCCGACCGCACCAGCGCCGGGTGCATGTCCCTCGTCACGTTCTCCCTGATCTGGTTGGCGATGCTCCGCGCGATCTGCTTCGGGTCGGCCGGGATAATGTCGGCGGCGGCGCTGGACCACCGGCGGTCCGCCTGCTTGTCGTCGGAGCCCTCGAGCTCGATCTTGAGCCTCTTCTTCACCTCCTCGAGGAAGGCCTCCATGTTGTTCTCCTTCTTCACCAGCTCCGGCGACCCCAGCGAGGACTCCTCGATGTCGTCCGTGCTCAGCTCCGGGCAGGGCTTCAGGATCACGATCCTCGTCGGCGACAGCGACGACCTCTCCTCCTCGTGGTAGAACCTGGAGAGCGGCAGCCTCGTGGAGCACGCGGCGGCGGCGGCGGCGGCGTCGTCTGCGCTCGTCGTCAGAGAGAACGTACGGCTCCCGGAGATGGACGTGCTGCTCTCTCTCTCCTTGCTGCTTCTTCTCCAATGCACATCCTCATTGGTGGAGTGCATGATGTGCTTGCTGCCGCCATGGCCAGCATCTTTCCCCTTATGGTGGTGCTGTTGCTGGTGCTGGTACCTGTACGGCACGATGTCCGTGCACCTATCGTCATCGTCGTCGTCGTCGTCGAGGCTGCTCTCCAGTTCGAAGCTTCTCGATTGCTCCCACGCCCTGCTCGCCTGCCACGCCTCGAACTCCTTCTTGAACTTCTGCAGCTCCTCCTCCTGCGGGTGCTCTCGCGGCTGAGGCTTACTACTCCAGTCGTTGCTCCTCTTGTTCAGCTGCCCAAACACATCCCTCTCCTCGCCATAGCCATAGGCTCGGATCTCTTGCTTTGGCGCCTGCTTCGTGGTGGAGTCCCTGTTGCTGCTGTGTTGTTGCACGAAGGAGACATGCCTGGCTCCTGAGATCATTTCACAAGGATTATTTTCTCTTCTTGGCATTGTTGGTCTTGGGGTGATCTCTGAACGACTGATGGTAAATTCAGTGCTTGAGTTGTTCAGTGGAGGCGATTCCATGCCCATCAATCTGGCGATGACGCCGGGCCTCTTTTGGCCTTCATTTGTTCTGAAGGAGATGTCCTCCTGGATCAGCTTCTTGACTGGGTTTGACGAGCTGTGGTTGAGCCCTGATTTTGGGTACTGCCTCATGTTGCAGGAATACTGCTAAAAAAATCACAAAGAACTTAATCAGATCCTAGCAAGTAATAAGTGCTTGTTAGCTCTTACGAGCACAGTAAAAATAAAATGATACGGATTTTGAAAATCATATCTCAACATTATATTGCTCCCTCCAACAAAAGCATTATTTTTTGACCTAGTCAGTAGATGCAGCAACAGTAGATGCCACTGCTTAACACCATTATTGGTGCCTTCTCTGTTGTGTTGTGCCCTCTCACGAAACTATAGTCAGTTTCAAGTACAGCTAGGAGCTAGCAACAAAGTTTACCGGCCGAGACAAGCAAAGAGCAAAAGTCTCAGTAAAGGTCAAATGAATGAATGCAAAGAGCAAAAGTTTCGGTAAAGGTCAAATGAATGAATGATATAGTGCTGGAGTTTTTGTCAGTGACAACAGAGATCCTTCCTTGTCTGAAAACAGAAAAAACAGCAGCGTGCCTGCTATGGGGACCGACAGACAGGGGATGGGAGGAATTACTCTGCCAGAGCAGTACCGAGATTCGGAAGACTCACCGGAACATCCTCTTGAAAGACGCCATAGCTGTGGGAAGCCTCCAAGGCGAACTCCATGCTGTTCCTTGGAGCTTCAAGTCCTGGAATTATGTATGATACGCCATACCAATGAGTTCCGAATTCAGCCACAAAAAAAAAAACAGAGTAAAATACCAATCAACAGAGGAAAAGAAAGAATTTCTTGATTCCTGTAGGGGGTCCAAACCCCTCCAGTTTCATCAGAAAACAATTCCATCCTACGATGCTGTCAAAAAGAAAAATCCATGCTACGATCACGCTAGCATCCAGCAAGGATGCAGGATTTCAGGTCTAGTTGATCTGAAAGTTGCTGGACAGAGAGAACTGGATTGATTGATCGCCATGCATACCATCGCCCTGCCTCTTGTGCCCCCACTTCCTTGAGGTGCTGGCATGTGAGAAGTCCAGGTACTGCAGCATGATGGTAGTAATGGTACCAACCGCGGACGCAGGTCCAGCGTGTGCTTCGATGGCGAGATCAGGGTCTCAGCTGGACGAAAAAGGATTGCCTTTCTTTTTTATATCCTGAAAAAAAGAAGCGGCGGGATGTCATGTCAGATTCTGCAGAGACCATGTCACGACACGACAGAGAAGAAAAACCACAACACGATCGATGGCTCGTCAGCTTTGCAAATTCATTTCCCTGTAAAAGGAAATCGAATCGAAACGGATACACAAGCAGAGAAAGTTCGTCGGTCGTTGCAAAGGAATCTGTAACTGAAGAATCGAAGAAGACGCATTGTGACAAGGGAAGATAAGGGGGGACGCATTTGTAATCGCCGTGAACTGAAAGTCTGAATGAAATTAACCATGAAAAAGGAAGAAGAGCAAGCAGGCTCATAAATTCACATGGACAAAACATTCTTGAGATCATTTTGAAATGTCATACGGCCAAAACTTTCTCGAAATTCATTTTGAAAAAAAAAAGAGCCATCGAAGCAAGCAGGCGATCCATCCAGAAATGCCAGGTCGTCAGCAGAGTGGGAAAGCTGAACCTGAACCCCACCCACGTGCAAGCAGATCGGAACGAAAACGAAGAAGAAGAAGAAAAGAAGAAAGAATCCGCGTCTCGTAACCACGATCGAGGAGAAGATGACCAAACGCAAACCGAGATCGATCAATCTGAACGCAGACAGCAAACGGCGAAGGAATAGGAACCAAGAGGAGGACCATAGATACATACATTCAAGGGTCTCTCCGCCACCGGCACGCAGGTCCGGCGACGGTCCGCCGGCCGTCGCGACTCCCGCGGTGGGAAGGAACCGACTGGGCGCCGCGGGAGGAGGCAAGACGAGAGAGGGAGAGAGAGAGAGATGGATGCCGGGCACGCGAGGGCTCGAGGTTCTTGTTGGCGCGAGGCTGCGGCTTATGGTGGCACAATAATTACAGAGGAGAAGAAGAGAGGATTAGAAGAGGAAGGAAAGCAACAGCAACAGCCGGAAAGCGAAAGGCGAAAGCTTAAGCTTTCTTCCCCGCCTTTGCTAATTGCTTGCCCTCACCCACCCACCCTACTCCTCTTCTCCGTTTCTCGCCTGCAGCTGCAGCAGCCACTGGATTAGTAGCAGGTGTTGTCGTCTCCTCTCTCTGCCTGGCATTCCTGCATGCAACTGAACTGAACAGTTGGAGCGACCGACCAGAACAGCATGATGAAAGAGACCTTCTTCTCATTGCTCGTTTAGTAGTTACTGTTGTTAGGGTGCTGAAAGCAGAAAGTTGGTGAGCTGTTCAGTGGTTAACTGACTCTGCCATGGATTAGCTGGTTACACATAAATAACTGCTTTATTTAGCCAGCAGTGAGATTAGTCAGAACCCAAAAAAATGGCTCAAAAAGATAGCAGGCGAAAAGAGCTAGCCAGGTGAATGAGGAGGCCGGCCACGGCCAGAGTCCAGAGGGGGCATCTGAATTCCTGATACTAGTTTAGGCTGGGGGACAGCTCGGTTATGCGAGGACTCTAGTTGGTGCTACCAGTACAACACGCTTTCAGTTTCAATTCGCTGCTGATCTTTTCTTCCTGCTTCGCTTCCAGGTTTTGCAGCTCGCTCGCTGGCTGTCGCACTCGCACGCACGAGACAGGGGAAGGATCCATTTGGCGGCGTTTCCTGTGATAGTCTGATAGACCGCCGCCCGCTGTCCCGGCCGTTCCGGGGAACGGATCGCATGCAGCCTCGACTTGTGCTGTGTTGTTGGTCACCATCATGTGGGAATCTGGATGAGAGATCTTCATGTCCTCTCATTAATTATGTACAGCAATATCTTTTTAAAATAATGAGAAAGAATTCTACTTCATCCTTGAAATAGCTAGAGGAATCAGGTCCCACTTATATTACAGCGACTCTAAGAGTTTCTTTACATTGTTATAAGACTTAGAAGTAAAAAATCTTGGTAAAAAAAACTCTCCAATAGCTTTTCCTATCAGATATATAAATGTTCATGATTTCTCGCTATCTAAGCCTAGAGATAGAGAGCGGAGCTAACTCTCCAAAATATGGATAAGATATAAAGAAATCATTGGAAAATGAAAAGATATAGGAAGTGATATTTTTACTTAAATGACTTTCTAAATAAAGATTCATAGAATGAGTTCATTTAATATTGTTTATTAGAGATCCCCTTATATTAAAGTATATACTCTATCATAAAGTATAATATATTCTCGAGGTGCTAGACCGGCTGGTTTAGCATTCTCAGTGGTACCCTTGTGGCGCGGATGTAAGTGCGGGGCATGGGATTCGAGGGTTTTCTCGTCCTGTATGAAAGGTTTTCTATCTTGAGCATAAAGTTGCGGGGGCTGTCTGCCCACCACAAATCGAGTTTTTAATATATAATCGTTGCTGGAGGAAAAAAAAATCTTATCATGAGAATCACTTGACGCAGTGCAATGTATGAAGGCTATACGTTTACTCTATACCTCTATCTCTTTGCAATTCTTAGAGCCATGTAAAAAAACCTGGCTAGGAGTCTAATAGAAACCATTTTTGTTCTAAGGAGTTGGAGATGAGGAAATATGGTTTCTCTCGGCCCCTAGCAACTTGGCACAAATTAAGACCAAAGCCGCTACCAACTTTCTTCAAAAGGACTTTAGTTCCACCAGAAAAATGCTCCACAATATAAACTGAAGTCAGAGTCCTTTTAGGAGGAATCGAAACACCGCTAAATTAATGTTGTAATAAGAGTTTGTACCATCATATGATTTAGAATCCCTTTAGTAGAGCTCTTGCCTGCTCTAGCTCCCGCACTGTAGCCAGAGTAGGGAAAAAAAAAAAAAAAAAAAAAAAAAAAAAAAAAAAAACCTTCACCATCAGCTTAGTGAGAGAAGAAGAGATGTGAGACAAAAAGAGTAGTGGCATCAAAGAAGCTTGAGCCGATAGGAGCTGGGGCCTTACTATTTTTATCTTCTATGAGATTCGTGCGCTCATGAATGTCTTCAGGAAATTTTCTTATCTCTCTTGATCTACGTATGGAGTGCAACAAGCTAGTGATTGACATATACGAAGCACATGTCAGTTGGATATTCCTACCTCCAAAAATCTATGGAAGCCGGAGCTGTCCGTACACTTGATGTGGCACCGTTATGACTATGAAAACATAAATTAATTAATCCTAGCAGAAAAATGTATCCACAAAGGGAGGAAAGAAACATCAGGAAATGTCCACAAAACGTAATAACGCCATACACGTATATTATTGTTGATCAATCGATGGCGCGACAAGCGTAATGGTTCCAAGAGAAACACCCCAAATAGCTCCTGGACCGGACCGGGACCTGGTTGCTGGCCGCGGCACATTAATCCCTGTAAGCTTGTGGCCTCGAAGGATTTGTTCCAAGATTCGTGCGCTCAAGAATGTATATGAGGAATTTTCCGATCTCTCTTGACCTTCGTACGGGAGCACAGCTAGCTAGTGATTGCTGTTGGTCAAGCTGGACATTCCTACCTCCAAAAATCTATGGAAGCCAGAGCTGTCCGTACACTTGACGTGCCACCATTATATGACTGTTAAAACATAAACTAATCACAGCATTTAAAAAGAATAGAAACAGCAGGAAATGCATGCATACATACGACTATGTCCACATAACATAAGAACGCGACAAGCGTAATGGTTCCAAGAACAACACCCCAAATGGCTCCTGGACCGGGGCTGCTTGCTGGCCACGGCACATCAATGGCGCTGGCGCCCCCGGGGTACACCGCCGTCCGCCGGGGCGGGCGTTGTCGCGCGAGAGCGACGCGTGATGTGTGTGTGCGTGTGATCTGATCTCGGCGCATGTCCATGGCGTCGTCCTCCTCCCGCAGCAGCACCGCACGGATGCTCCCACACGCACTCGCACACGCACATGACATGCGTGCCTTGACCCGGCCAACCAACCACTCCTAGCTGCCTGCCTGCCTGCCTGATGCCGCTTGTTGTTGTTTTTTTTTAAAAAAAAAATGCGTGCCGTGCCGGACGGGATGCTGGCCCTGGCCGGGAAGAAGAGGTGGTTGGTTCGATCGGTTCGTTGCCGCCGGCGCCGCTTGCCATCGATCCGAGATGACAAGCGGCGTTGCAAACCGTCGTGGTCTGCTGCAGAACTAACAGATCTGGGTACTGTATTATTGGTTCTTGTATATATGTAACAATAACAACAACAGCGTCTCTCGTCTCACCAAACTGCCAACTGCAACAGGTACTGCACGGGCCCATGCATGAATGCTTTGAAGCTTTCCTTGCCCAATGCCCCTGGTGTTCCATCCTGACATGACCAGACCATCCATCCATGTATTGCAAAAGAAAACCGAGCTATGAATTCATGGTTCATGGATGAACAGCACAGAGGGTAAGCACAGCTCACTGACGACGGCAAGCATAAAGCATGAACGGAGGAGCAATCGCACGCCGGATGTTGGAACTCTCCGGGACATGGGCCGGACATGTAATATTTCTGCATGCAGGACCATAAAAGGGGCACAGCGCCACAGCACAGCACAAGCTTTCGGTAGGAGGATCGATCAATCCTCTTTCTATCCTTAATTAATTAATTAAATCCGGCAAACAAGTAAGTGTTATCAAATGGCCGGCGTGCGTGCGTGCACGGCCATCATCATTCCTCGGCGCTAAACTAAGCTTGCACTGCATTGGATGAGAGGGGAGAAAGAAATAAAAATGCTTGTGTCCGGGGATTAATAAACAAGCTAACCGGCGGCCCTCACCTACAGCAACATGAAGAGATCACATGGTGGGGCTGCCATCGAATCAATTCCACCATTCATCAGCATTTCTCACCTCCACCCCCCACACGGACACGGAGGCACTGCCTATAAAGTGGGTCATCGGCAGGCTGTCCTCCTCCTCGTTCACAATGAATGAAAGCCCAAGATGATTTCCTTTTTTCCTCGGAAGCTCAGCAATCAGCACTCAGCAGTATGAGAGTTCGTTTCAGACCAAGATGCAAGCACAAAAATGAGCAGCTATTTATGAGCCTGGTGGTCTTGTCAGCCCTCACATGACTACTCCCTTCGTCCTAAAAAGAGTGTAATTTGATTAAAATCAAACTGTTTTAAATTTGAATAACTTTATAGTATCAATAATTATGAATCCAAATAAGCATTTCATGATGAATCTAATGCTATTGTTTGGTATCATAAATATTAGCCCTTTTTTTTATAGAAATTTGGTCAAATTGGACATGTATTAACTAAGCACTGCAGCTAGATTTGCAGTCTTTTTAGAACAGAAGGAATACTCACTGTTCAGTTCAAGGGCTACTGACAAATTTTGTCCACATATGAAGGAGGATCAACAAACATGAAACATGGGTGCATATTTCATTTACTTGAAGCTCTTCCATTCTTCCAGCTCCATCTTACAAGTAAATAAGATAATCTGCAATTTATACGTTTTGCACGCCTAAGCACTTATATATATTTAGACAAGAATGGAGTACCGTATCTCCTGAGAGATTTGCCCTTGCGCTTTCTGCCTTCAACAAAACATTGTCAACTTGTTTAAAGGAGCTTTCAGTTCTTAAAACTCAAAAACTCTGCTCAGATGGTCCTGGCCTCACTTCACTTGCCATTTGCTAATACTATTACCAAAACTCACAGCGTTGGTGTTTAATGGCGCCTTTCCACTAGGGCTCAAAGGGAAACTGGGGATCAGTGGGTTGTAAAGGGGTGCCATGATCAGTACAACATCACTTTAATTCTGCGCCCACCTCAATCGAAAGATTGTGCCTCTTTGGGTGAAAATTCCCAGTGATTCACATCAATTGCCCCCACAGGAACATGTGTCATGTGAGCTTGCTGGTTGCTTCTAGGATATGCTTACCCCACTACGAGGTGTCTTAGCAGCAGTGGTCCAATCCAGTGCTGGAAGAAATGCAGATGGAATTGATAAAAACCTTCTTTGTCCACCAAATCGACACCTATGCAGTGGTTCTTTTGATCAATGATAGGTCTAATCTATTTCTACACTCCTTTATTGATAGGTTTCATCATTGCCCGTACCAGCCAACGATAGAGCAAATTGAATTTCATTTTTCACTAGCCGACTTCATCGTTATTTTTAATACCCAGAAGACTGCATGATGTCTTTTGCATTACACAACCTATCACAAGTGACGGTTCAATTAACTGTTAACAGTAATGATCATAGACTTTAGTAAAAAGGAGAAGTCACAACTCACAAGTGTTGGTTAAAGATTTGTCTGAAGCCTCTATCAAGTAGTAAAATGATGTGCATTATTACTATCCAACTAGATTGTGATTGTCATTTCAGCTACTTGGTCATCTTTCACAGACAAAAGAGAGTAGCAATAACTTAAAATGGGGCTGCGAAACCAAGCTGGAGTCATCATGGGGCCAAAATATGCAGGCAATAATGGCCTATTAGCAAATTAGTTGTGCAAATCATGTGATACCTGTTGTGGAGTCACTACATGCTAAATGCATCCATACAAGCGAGCGTTATTGTGATAATAAAACCTTGGCCCACTGAATGCAAATACGTGATTGAATGACCACATACATTGAATAACCACAGACGTAACTAAAACAAAACTGAATGGCATGCTTATCATTCATTCAGAGTTAACCATTTGAGCACAACAACATAGTAATCTGACTGCCTTTCACTGGTTGGTAAACTTGAAAAAAAGCTATTTCAGGTACTGCAACAGAAGACTCGACCGCATGTTCTATTACAGGATATATGAGATAAATACTGAAAGAAAACTTCTAATTTTGATTGTTTGCGTGTTATGTCAGACAAACCAGAGACCACATAGTGATACAGGGAGGTTAGCAGATCACCTCTTCTGCAACAAACTGCTTAACTGATTGTAGATTGTATCTCTCATCGCATCTCTGTTACCAGTATTTAAGGTGAAAACAGATGCTCCAGGATGATTCCGCAACCTCGCAACTGCATTTTACAGTAGAGCTATTTAATTAGAACACTAGTAACAAGCCACGGTCATAATCACAGCTTCTAGCTACATTTCAAGAGGAGTGTGGAATAATGTAATATAAGTCTTGTTTCAGTACAAGCAATATTGTTTATCGTTTCATTTATTGGATGCAGCAAGTATAGCTAGTTGAATACAGCAAGCTTTAATCGTGTAGCGAAAGCAGGTTCTCAAATACATATGAGTGGATTGGATGTTAAAGAGCAATCAAGGAAATGGTGTTTTATACATGATTTTGAAAACTGCAAAATTATTAATCAGTAGCCTCTGCAAAGTTGCAGAACATGATAACATGGTACCTCCTGGAATGTCACGGCCATGCCTAGGAATGGGTATGGTGGCCAACACTGGTATATTGGATTCCAGAACTCTCATTACAGCAGGGAAAAATGCTGAACTGAACAGCTCCATTTTACCCACTTCATCAATGATGAAGAGATCTGTTTCTTCCTTAATCTGATTCAACAAGAAAAATGAGGTATATTTCTTCTGCGACGTGATCAATCGAGAACAAAAAAGCCTTATCATGCTTTAGCTAACAAGCACAAATCGTGATTCTTGATATTTCATAACTCACAACTGCTTACCTGCAGCTCAGGTAATGCTAATGATTCCAAAGATGCTACATCTACTTTGTATTTCCCAACGGTAGGCCATCTAACAGACTCTGAGCTGCAAAAGAACCAAAAGTAATGGTATGTGTGAGCATATATAGGTTGCAAAAACTCAGCAAACATATATCAAAGTAGCATTGAGAAAAAAGCAATTGCAACCATGCAGAGCTGGGATAGCTAAAAATTATTAGATGGGAAAAGAGGCAAGAATAGGCAGACGCACCACTTCATTAATCTTTCACATATTAACTAACTGGTACGTGCAGGATGGAAGCATATGACAAGAAAACTGGAAAAACTCTGAGTTCATCTGAAATGGAATGTTTAAGGACTTATAGCATGTGCGCCAACTAAAGGGATAATTAGTGTTACACATGAGCACTGGCTAATACAATTAGCCTGAAAATCTGCATAACTGAAAAGATGAACTATATCCAGATTCCAATCACCAGCTAAGATGGGTTTAAGATAACGGAGAATGGCCATCTCTTGGTGTTATAGTGTGTTGGAAAGGGGCCTTCATTTATAGTTGACCAGTGATTTTAACTATAATTGCTGGGAAGCAATCTCAAACTAGACGTTGGGTAATTTGCTTGGATGCAGAGTAAAGTAGTAGCCCCTGTCATTCTTGATGGCTTGAACAATTAGACTACTAATCCAGCAATCCACAGTATCAGATAATTTCCATATTAAAGACGCATTTCAAAATTCCAACTACCCAAATGCACGGTGCTAAACAAATACGTACTGCTTAATACCAGAATTCAGAATAAGCATAAATGCGTAATAGCAACCTGGAAACCTTGGACGAGGAAAGTGGTCCACTTCTACCATCGAGCGTGACAATCTCGAATCCTACCCTTTCCCCGCCCTCTCTCACCTCTCCTGCAAACAGATATAGCACACAGAAATTGGTAAAATTCGTGGTCATCAATTGCACTGTGGGACGAACCGGAGATTGAGAGGGAGAGACAACGCATTACGGGTATAAAATCCGCGAATGTTGAGGTTCGGGTAGGAGCCTCTGAGGGTTTCGAACACCCGCATGACCAGCGTCGTCTTCCCCACGCCCTGCGAGAATCCGAAGCCGGAGCCATGAAGCGGTTGTTGGGAGAAAGGAGGAGAGTTCTGAAAGCGTTCAGGGGGCTTACTGGCGGGCCAGTGACGAGGAGGCACCTCGACGGCGCGGCGGCCATGGACCGGCGAGGCAAGCGGCGGCGGGAGGCGCCGCCGTTCGAGTGAGTTCTGTGATTCTTCAGACCTTCGTTCACATGGCAGGAAACGGAAACTCGATTTTACGTTACCGAAGTTTCACGTCTGCGCTCCATGGTCTCGATTGTATATTTCTATATATGGGCTTGTGCCAATGTGCGATCTGTTTGATAGGACGGCCCGAACTCTTATAACTTATTTTCTACGATTCCACTAAAAAAACTTATTTTCTGCGAGGATTGTTATTTTTCTCTAGTCTCTAATCTCTATCTCTCTTCTCTATCTTTGTTTTCTAATGTTTGTGTTTCCATCCAGTCTAAATAATTTTTTCTCTAAATTCATAAGCATATACTAGTGTAATCCATATGAGAGCCATCATGTGGAAAATCAAGACAGCTTTCCAATATAATCATGAGCAAATCGATTAGTTCTTGATACGCCAACAGACAACTTCTTGCTGGCTTGACTAGATATTAGAATTGCATATTTTTTATAGATTTTCAAATTAAATTACAGAACTTAATATTGAGTTGTATCAACGCATAGATAACATGAAAAATTAAAATTATGGTATATTACGCAAACAAATATGTTCGTGCTTTGCAAAAGAGAAAAAATCTCTCAAAATATTTTAAGTTGATGTAAGTTGTCAACATTAACTTAAATTATGATGTCATGATCATCGTAAAATCAAAAACATATACAACATTAATTAAAAATTATAGCCCTTAAATTTCATAGAAAGGGGACATAGCATTTCCTATTCTCATTCTGCACTGATATTTGATAACTTTATTTTGACCAAACGAGCATATTGCTAGTCTGATATCCAAGAGAGAAAGGTTTATTGGCCCAACGTCCCACACAGTTATCCAATGAAGATCCAATGGACTCAATCTCTCACGTATTCATCCGAGTTAAGAGTGGTATGCCCAAGGTCTAGAGTCTGGCTGATGGCAAAAAAAAAGTCTAGAATCTAATTCTATAACAGATTGGAATACCAAGCATTCGCATGCCCGCACTCTCTCCCATACCTATACAAGCTAGAGTGATACACATCCTAAAAAGTATAAAGTTAAATTCCAAAATGAATTCAAATGCATAACTTGGTCATTGAATAAATATCTGAGAGACGAGTCGTCTATGTGACCATGCTATAATGTTCTATTGCAATGCGCATGCATGTTTGTTAGTCTATCTACCCTAGTAATATTAAAGAGTGAGAGGTTTTTCATCCTTCATCACTCAGAACCATTGGTTGGGATTTTGCGGACTCTGTATCTTTTGTGTCCACACAAGTCAGAGTAGCCTGTACAGGCGTGGTATGAGGCCAATTCCACAAGGAATTTGAATATATGAAGTGTTTCTATGGTCCACCACTCTTCGCAACTGATATAAGTTAAGTGTTCAAATATGGTGCAAAGTATTGATCCTAAAAGAAATTGGAACGCATGACGTGATTATCGATAATTCTCTACCTCCTATACTCATACATGTAGCGAGCAACTCGAGTTCAGGTACAATACAGTCTGATTCTATATCAATTGAAACACATGATATGATCTCTAAATAAATCTCCAAGTTGCAAGTCATCTAGGAACCATGCAATAAGCTAGACATCTTGTTACTAATATTAAAAACATGAAGCGTTTGCTAATTTTACTAATATTAGAAGCATCTCCAATAGTCTTTCTTAACCTTATTTCTGAAATCATCATTTGAGGAGTCATTCGAGTAAAAATCGAACTATATATTTTCCATCCTCCAATAGGTTTTTAGTATATTTTATTGATAAGCCAATCCTATTTCATCTTTAGCTAGAAAAATTCTGAAAATGTTTGAAGATCTGCATAAACAAGATGTGGAATGTTATTTTGTCAACAGAATCTTCATTCCTACAAAATGACTATGGGGGATGCTCTAAAGCATGGTAGGCCTTTTTGTTCCATCCTCCCATGCGCGTTTAACATTAGGCCCAAGTTAACCCAGCATCTCCAGCTACAAGAATAACCACACTGACATACCCTTGTTACGTCATAAAACCAAGATCAAGATAGAAATTGAACTCAACTAATCAACTCCAATCCGATCCACTATTCAATATAGCAAATACATGGTTGCACATGAGTCCTTTAGGAAGGCAAATCGTCTACAATGATATTAATAAATCAAGTGCTTTGAGCCTACCAAGCATCGTACTTAAGGGTTGTTTTGTTTCGTGGACTGCTAGCCGGACAACTTGCCCATCCAACTTACAACACAGCTTCTTGCGTTCAAAATCGAACATTTAGGAATACATGTTGTGCCAAATAAAACTACTTAGATGTTGATCAAATAGGCCATAAAGTGCTTAGAATAAGTTCCTAGGCAAAAACAGTCGTTTGAGTTTACTAGCCGGTTTATAAATCATGTCAAACAGGGACAGGGACATGCCATTTTCTTGGCATTTTTTTAGCCTATAATGCTCTGTTTATTTTATCTACCTACCCTTTGCTAATAAATGTCATTGATCTCATGAATAAATAGGCTATCTTTTTCAGTGCACTATGAATGAAGGTACACTGTATATGAGCTACTTTTATTTAGCCCCCGCATACAATTCTGCAAGAGTTACTTTAGAGCCGACCGGAGAATTGCTCACCCTTTACGTTACTCAACCTGAGAAATAGGGGCCATGGTGCAATCAAAAGGTAGATGATCAGAAGTTAAAGGATGTAGACTGTCCCAATCAATTCAAGAGCTGGTGTATCCATTCAATCGTAGTCCAGCATTACCTAGATGTCTACAATACATAGGTAGGATGCAATCTTGCAAGGACATCTAACCATAACCATTAGGCCTTTTTTAATCTCAAGTACTAGTACAATTGCTCCTACCTACAAACATGTAATGCGGTGTAAAAATAAAAAGTAAAATATATGGACTTTACCAGATGAAGGGAGATTACTTGGATACCCATCTAGACCTTTGAGTCCACTGTTTTGAGTAGAGTTTTTGTTTTTTTTTTTTTTTTTTTTTCCTGAAACAGCTGACCGTTGCTCGCTACCACGGCACTACCTTCGTGATCGAAAGAGGACACGAAACGGAATAGTGACTGTGATGTAAAAGACTTGTGGGAAAAATAGCGAGACCAAACTCCTCAACGCTGACAGGTGGGTCGCACGGCCTTCCGTTTCCAACGAAAAAACAACCGCCCACACCACCCTGGGGGCGCCCACCAATCGGGCTCGGCCACGGCACACACGCGCCCGGTCCCACCCCACCAAACGCGCCCGCGGCCGGCCGATCCGACCCCAAATAACGCAGAGAGTTCTATCCCCTCTCGTTTCCATGTGGGGCCTCACGTATACCAGCCCCACATGTCATGACATCACGGAGGCCGGAAGAGCTGAGCGGCCCGGCGCAAACCGAAAGGCCCCAGGAAAAAAAATACCAAACGCACGCAAAGCCACACGCACCCCGACCCGTTCCCAGGCCATCACACCACCACCTCCTCCGCCTCCCCCGTCCCCGCCTCGCCGCCGCCGCCGTCGGCCGTCGCGGCCTGCCGGTCTCCGATGGCGAAGACCCGCAAGCCTCCGACCCCCCCCCGCCGCCCCCGCCGCCGCCCCCCCGCAGAAACGCCATCCCGCAGCGGCGGCGCAAGAAGAAGGGCCGCCCGTCCCTCCTCGACCTCCAGCGCCGCAGCCTCCGCCTGCAGGCCCAAAACCCTAGCCCCGCCCCTCGCCCACCCGCCGGGACCCCAACCCCTCCGACGACGACGAGGACGGGACAGGGAGCGGGCGGAGGCGGCAGAAGCGCCTCAAGAGCGTCCTCTCCGGCGTCGTCAAGGTCGGGGGCCTCCCTATCTCGCGCCAATTTTTCGAAAATTGCGGGCTTTGGGGACCTCCCCGAGGGGGTTTTGGCCGCGGGACACGCGGCGACGCCGAGCTGTAGTGGTTGGATCTGCGGTTCGGGATTTTTATTAGGGGGTTTTTGTGGTACGGCTCGCCTCTGTGGTGGGGAATCTAGCGGGGATCAGTGGAGCTCTGATAGTGGCGTCTGCGTCTGGGGGATTTTCAGCTCTGGGAGGGCGGTTGCTTTTTTCGGCGGGTTTGGAATTCCTTTTGGTGCCCTCTCGAGTCTGGCCAGTCTAGGGATCTTGACCCTCCTCACTCGTCAGCGCTTTAATCCTTTCCTTGGAAGGGAACAGTAAGCGGATCTGACAAGTTTTGACGGATTTGACCTTTTTCTCCTACCGATGATGGGCTGTAAGCACTGTCCGGACGGTGAGCGACTGAAAAAGGTCGCCGTTTTCAGTGCGGACTGCTGCGGAGCTTGCTGCAACACCAATTTCCCTGCAATCCCCACTGGATGATGCGATAGCTGGCGTTTACAAGCAGAAATTCGTCATGCAAGAATTTGTTCTTTGTGGTGGATTTCTGTTCTGATTGTTGTTGTTTCGGTTCTTTGATGCTGCAGGAGGAGCCGGGGGAGGGAAAGAAGGATGCAGCGAAAGCGACGGGGAAAGGTAAGACTTGGAGGGAACCCAAGCATTAGCGTTGAAGTGGTTTAGCGATTTGAATTTTTCGTTGGTTAACGTTGCTTGCGCTCGTGGGAGCAGGGGACGCTGCGTCGGATGGTGGGCCCACGGGGACTCCCCTCCCAGACAAAAAGTTGCTACTCTTCATCCTCGATAGGCTCCAGAAGTGAGTGCTCTGGCCCCATCCTGATGTAATTCTCGTCCAATAACGATTGCGTCGGTTACATGTGCTTACTTACCTGTATGCCTTGCACTACTCTCAGGAAGGATACTTATGGAGTTTTCTCAGAGCCTGTCGATGCAGAGGAGGTGAGTCATGGAGCTCCAGTTCAGTCGTGTTTTCAGATTGGAGCTCAGATGCTAAGGCTGGTGTTTTTATGTGTACCTGCAGCTTCCAGATTACTTTGACATTATTGAGCGTCCGATGGACTTCTCAACAATCCGCGAGAAGCTTTTGAATGACTCGTATTCTAAGTTGGAACAGTTTGAGGTATGCTGTGTGATGTTTCTTTTGCCAGTTCCTTTATTGTTGGTTGTGTTTGTGCTTCTTTTTTGTGTTGCTCGCTTTCATTTGATCCTTTGGCTTAACTAAAAGTTTTCTACCACCTTCTTTGCTTTCATGTTTTCTTGTCCACTTTACTCGTATAACAATATCTGTATTCTTACAACCATAATATATACCTTTGCCTTTTCCAAATTAATCCTGTGTATAATGAACTACTGTTTTGATATTGTTTTACCTTTCTATACCTTTCGTAAATCCCATCTGGAGAACTTGATACTGCTCGTTGGTACTGTTAATAGAACATGCGAGTTTTTGCTTTCTAAACTTCGATGCATCTGAAAGAAATTCTTGAGCAACGTGACATGCAGTGACCTCAGGAAAAAAAATGACCAGAGGCACACTAAATATGGTTATCAAGTTAGCCTTATATTTGGTGGTGTGTGAGGGTCTTGTGATTCATTTGTGTGTGTGTGTGTGTGTGTGGGGGGGGGGAGCACTCATGGTTAAAAAATTGTCATGTAACACTACTAGCAATTTTTGAGTGGCAAACTGTGCCCTCAGTCCTCTCACTCAACATAGATTGGGTCATCCCCTGTATCACTATGTTCACTTCCTATATTTCTTTCTGTTCTTACTGGGGACCAATGTGGGCTCATACCGTTTGAGTTAATGTCCTTAATGAAAGGTACCTCTTGGAATGGGATGTAGACTCATAGAGACTTCCTTGTTTAGTGATTTAATGATTGTCTTGCACCATGAGAGAAAAAGAATTCCATTGAACTTCAAGATTTTGACCTATTCCAGATCCAAAACATTATCAATTTATCAAACTCCAGCTTAAACTGCCCGATGATAATAGTTGTTGATTAATAATTGGCCTGACCGCCTGAGATTCATGTTTGGGAGTTGTACTCGGTGCGCAAGGTTTTGTTTTCTTCCAATATATGCAGATAGGCTGGTTGCTTAGACTGGTAGGACTGAAGTTTCACTGGAATAATTTATCCAAATTATTATGAATAACCCCTGAATTGATTACCATGCCTATTCAAACCAGCTCAGCATCCCTTATAAAAAAAAAATTCAAAAGGTATCAGTAACTGAAGACCTTTTCTAATCCACAGTGGCACCGTACTTCTTGCATTTTTTTTTTAAAATTTTGTGTATGTTACTTATATCTGGGCTTAAGTGGATATGGAATTATTTGCTCTTTGTAACTCCCAGCTTGATCCACTGACATAGGGTTGCACTGAATGCTGTATTGCTTTGTTGAATTCCATTTTCTTGTTGCAGAATATATAAATATAATATAATGCACATTGTGATTTTTTTGGGGAATATCAAGTGCGCTGGGTATTGCCTTGTATTTTAAAAATTGATATGTTTAATTTTGTACAGCAACTTTGGGAATTTCCTTCATATACATATTATATTATACCCAAAGATTATTTGGGTGCAACCTTTCTAGCAAATCATCGGATCTTTTCTTGATATCTTGTGTTTCTCTGTTTTTGCAGGATGATGTATTTCTACTCACATCAAATGCCATGTCTTACAATTCAGCAGACACAATCTACTTCCGGCAGGTACTTTTTGTACTGATTTGAAGTGCTTGTGCTGTTTGTTATTAGACTGTATAACCCATCTTGTCAGTCGTTGCATGCGCATGTATTATCTGGACCATGTTTGTTTTCTGGTTGCTCTGTTCTTCAGAATTGGTATTACACATGAAACTTTGTTCTGTCTCTTTTTCAGCTTTGTGGGATATTTTTGCAAAAAAAAAAAACACCTTTTATTTCTTATTATTTCGTTGTTATAATTATCTGTCTGTGAGCTGCATATACATTATTAGTTAAACACAATTTGTTCAACTGATTGCTTTGGACATTGAAGGGCTACCTGATTTATTTGAATGCTTGTATCTGCACAGATTGAACCTCAATTTGGTTTTTTCCTTAGCATGTCTCCTCCAATTCCAACATGATATTTATATAATTACAGAAGATATCATATGTTGTTCCTATGCAAACTATAGTACCATACTGAATACATCCGCACATAGTTAGCCCAGATCCCGTTTTCCCTTAACATTTTCTGGGCAAGTTGCCAATACTGTCTTCTTACCGTCTAGTCTTCTACTTACATAAAGTATTCAATAATCTCCCTAGGCACGGTCTATTGAAGCTCTTGCCAAAAAGGATTTTGAGAACTTGAGGCAACCCAGCGATGAAGAAGAAGAACCCAAGCCACCAGCTCGAAGAGGTAGGCCACCGAAGAATCACAAGACGGAGGGTGATGTGTCACCAGATCTATCCAATGTGAAAGCAATAAAACCTGAAGACAATGTCGATACATCCAGAAAAAGGTCAACTGTAGAAAGAAGTCGAAACACAAATACCCAGATGAAAGATCCGTCCAGTTTTCACAATATGCTTGGTTCTTTTAGTGCAAAAAGAGCAGATAAAATCGGTGATTATTCAGGTTAGTTTTTACTTCTGGTAACTGATCATATGTTCTGCACAAGTGCTTGACTTTTGATTTTGTACACACATGACTTCTTTATCTTCTATTTTTTTTTAGGTTCATCCAAGTGGGGAAAGAAACCTGTTGTTAGTCTAGATGACGACCGCAGGAGTACATATGATCAGCACTATTCACGTAATAGCTCCCTGTTTGCTGCCCTTGATGATGAGAGGAAACTACTGGTGCCGGTAAGCATAAGCTTGTTGTCAAGAATTCACAAATTTGAATTTTTGGCTGACTTGTAAAACCTGCCAACTTAACTATAGTTGATCATTGCAACCACTGTCTTAAATGAAATTGTTTCAAGCTAATATTCATGTCCTTTTTGTTTCTTCTTATTGTCTGAACCCAGGTAGGGGTTCAGCAGCAACATGCATATGCTAGGAGCTTGGCACGATTTGCATCAAAATTGGGCCCAGTTGGCTGGGATGTGGCAGCCAATCGTATCAGAAGGGCACTGCCCCCTGGGACAAGTTTTGGCCCAGGATGGGTTGTTGATGGTGAACCACCTCAAAACTCTCGGTGGGCTCCTGTCGCAGCATCCACCAATCCCCCATCTGAGTCCACTGGTCTACCCAATATGTCATCCAAGAATGATGTACTCCATCACAAGTCTGGACCGTCTTCAAATGGAGATGCTGCTGGTGAGGAGCATTTAACTAGAACTCAAACAGTGGCTTCTACATCAGCAAGCTTTGATAAGAGCTCTGAAATTCCCACTAAAGTAACCAAGCTTGAGAATGGAGTTATCAAGTCATGTGGCGGTATGGAAAATACGGGATCAGCAGCACCTGCGCCTCCAATGCAGCAACACAGCCACAGTCGGGAAATCCACTCTAACATGAATGGCTTTACTGCTATGTCAAACGCCATGAGTCAATTTGCTGGGCAAGGGTTATTTGGACCAGGCATTCCTATGACACATGCTCAAGTGCTTGGGATGTTTTCTGGAATGAATGGCAAAGTCAATGGCTATATCCATAGACACCCAGCAACTACTGATAGTCTTAAAACAGCAGCACAGAATGGAGATGTTGGAAAGGCAGTTGTGAACCCCGTGCAAGGTGCGGGTCATAATCCAAAGATCGTGAACGATAATAATTCTGCTCACCCAGGCTTGAATTCCGGTGTCCAGTCACCAGGTTCCCCGCCTAGGGGAAAGCTGGCAAATCCAAAGCACCCTGATCTGGCTTTGCAGCTATGAGTGCAGCAGTAGCCATTGACATAGTTTGCTGTAGTACCGTGATCTGTGACAGAGGCATGAGTTCAACACTGCTCCTCCGGGCCAAATTCTCAAGCTTCTGGTACACTGATAGGCATTTGTAGCTCGCCAAGCAGAGCATGAGAGCGATTGAAGAGGTAACAAATGATTGGTTTGCCGTCTGAGAAGAATAACACAAAGCGGCGGCAGTTGCAGGAGGCGGAACACCACCGGGGTCCTCCATTTAATCATTTGACCCCCCAGTGAGTTGTTGTAAAAGGGTAGGGTAGCTTCTGTACAGGTTCTAATCTTATTGGAGATGATATAATGTTTCGGATGAGGCGGCGCCTGTTGTCCAGTTTGTAACATTATAGTAGGAGGGAAGTATACAGGCGAAAAGGCAAGGAATAATTGTGCCTTTTTTGCCCCTAGAGAAGACGCACTCCGTTTCGAAATGTACGAGTGGCCGATGGGCGATAGGGTTTCCGATTGAGCATTCTGCATTTGTTCGTGTTGCTGTTGTTTTGATTCTTCAGCCTTGAATGCCGGTGATTGCATTCTGTAGGTCATGTGATGTGCGCAATATCACAGTCGCATCACAATTCACAGTAGTTGTAGCCGTGTAGGTACTGATGTACTCCTAGTACCATGGATCTGTACGGGCATATCGCTGTGATTCTTCTACGCCTCAGAAAGTCACGGCTCAGGTAATTTAATCGAAGCATGAAACAGGTCCCTATCTGTCTTGACACTGTCCAGACCACTTTCTTTGTTTTTCCATTTGAACCACATCCAACCTAATCTTAAAGCCGTTGCGAAACGTCCTAAACATATATAAGATGCCCAAATCACCTCTTCCGATCACTTGGGCTTGCAGGTCGCCGAACATTTGATCAGGCAATGCCCACCACTAGAGGAATGCATGTCTGATCCCATATCACAAGGGATCTTAAAAATTCAGAAGGCACGACTCATTACACTTTTTTTTTAATGTTGTGTACATAAAATTAATTTGTTCATATACAGCCGTATGAAACTGATGAGTATACACTTATACGCTTTATGCTTACTGTCTCTTTCTGTCCACCACTTTTTATAATATAATACTAGTAATAATCTAGTATCATCCTGAGAAATACGACCAAGCCACTGTGACTATGGCAAGCTACTTAAAAAAATGTTTCAGTGCTCTACATGAGCTGAAGACAACTTAATGCATACGATGTGGGCACAAGTAAACACAGTGACATGCCACCATACACCACCAATCTACACATCAACTGCTGCAAGCTCTTTTTGGTAGGCTGAGAGGAACACTGGTCGCTCCAACAGACCAGTTTTTTGTTCATGTAGTGAAAAGTTCACCGTGTATTTGTTCATGAAAAAACATAGCTTATTTTTTAGGAAGGCGTGTCCCAATCACAGGATTCTATGCTTCAATGGAATTTTTTTTTTTGGGGACAGGTTGAAGAACTACTGCAAAGTACACGGAGAAAATCAGTCAGGTAGTATTTTTTCCCGGATTAATACATTATTCCAAAAAACCTCATCCCTATTTAAAAAGGATAAAGTAGTAGGGTTAATAAAAACCATAGGGTCTTCTGTTTTAGATAGGCAGGTGACGAGTAGGGCAGTATGCAAACACGAGGGTGAACGTACTGAATAGCTGTCGAAAAGGGAGGGGCTGAGGGCATATCTGCAAGTAGAAATAGCAACAAGGGAGTGGCATGTGATTGCGCGAAAAAGCTTTGGACGTTGTTGTAGGGCATCAGAAGTCAGGAGGGCGTAAAACTAAATGTTTCAGGCGTAGATGCGCAAGGGGAATACACAGCCAGGGGCATACCTGCAAGACTATTTCAAAGCGGCCAGGGACCAGCGCGCAAAATCTCAAAAAATTTTGGACCATTTCTCGATTTGTGCGTGTCATCCTTGCGCAGGGGCCATGCTAATCTTCTCTGTATCGTTCCAATTTTATCGGATGTCTCCAAAGAGACAAAGCGGCTCGTGCGCTCGAGACTATAAGCTGGTGTTTGCGTCGTTCGCTGGGCGGTGTGGTACTAAATCCTCAGTTCCCTTTCCCCGCAAGCCGCAACGACGACAGCCACGCCCGCGTGGGCTGGATTCTTTCGCGCGGCCCAGCTACCTACCTATCATGCGAAACGGCGGAGCGGGCTTCGTGTTTTCTCTTGGGAATATCGCAAGCCCATTTTGTGATGTGCGCGTGTTCGCTTTGACGCATTATTCGGAGCCGAGTGCACAATTAAAAGGCCTACCAGGGACCTATAAATCCCACTAAAAAAAGACCAGTTTTCCCTCAAAAAAACTAAAAAAGACCAGTTGGCCTATAAATTAGATTTTTATACTTGCACATTAGTTAAACAATAACTCAACAGGAAAACCGATTCACTTAGAAAATAGCAGGTACTATAGGATTCCTTACGGCAACCCATACGGTTTGAACTGATTTCATTTTCATTTGTGTTACTTTTGTACCAACAAACAACACGACCATTCGGCGGCTGCTGAGTTTTAGCAGGCTGCAGGAGCAAAAGTTCTATCCGGCAGTAGTAGCACACGACGTTCCATGACCCATTGCAGGAGGCCGACACCAGTGTGTGGCCAATGATATGATGCGCGTAGGGCACGGGGCCGTGACGGCACGTGAAGGCGCGACGCCGAGCGCGTGACCGCGTCGTCGACCCCCTCTTGAAGCCCTGAACGCCATCACAGGCACAGGCAGAGGCAGCGCCCTCCCATGCAAATAAATTGCCACTGCCATTACTCATCATCGTGGCCGTGGATGCCGGACCGGACCGGACCGGATGGATCGGGAGCGCGCACGACGCCGACGCCCGGTCCGTACCGACCCTGGCCACGCCCCGGCCCGTCTCCCGGCCGGCCCATTACTCCCCCACAGTGACGCCGCGGCCGTTTCCGTACCCCTGCGCTGCACTAGTGCAGTCCCCTCCAGCTCGCTCTCCAGTGTACATGTACTACTAGCGCAGCGCACAGCCGTTGAAATCGATCTCACGCATTCACCGTCAGAAAGAAAAACGCTGTCACCGTGTGTATCACAGTCACAGAAAGCTGATCTGCAAAGCTAGCTGTCTGTGTGTGTACTGTACTTACGCCTCTGAAACTACTCTAATTGCTGCTGTACGTTTCCTCCCGTGTCTGAACCTGTTTTTCAGGTGTGAAAAGTGATTTTGATCGGTAGACATTGCGTAGTGAGCTAACTAGTGACGTAATGCAGGGTTTTCTAGGCCCAGTTTAATTTCAGTGTAACTAGAGAGAGAGAGAGAGAGAGAGAGAGAGAGAGAGAGAGAGAGAGAGAGCAGAGAAGCGATTGTCCCATGTACTAGAACCTGTGGACTGGCTGATGCCGGTTTGCTTTGTACAGGCAATCATCCCGGGAAATCCGGCCTCGTAATTTCGTAATGTCGTGACGAGGATGGTGGCTTGCGACCAAAGCAAGGCCGCTTGCCTGCTGGCTACCTGGCCTGAGCTAGCTGAGCGATAATTAATCCATGGTGGTTACTTGAGCAGTGGAGTGGAGTGGTTCGCACTTCACAGGATCACAGGGGATTATCATTATCGGAACGAAGCCGTATCCTGTCTGGGTGGGGGTTGGGTGAGGAGGTTTACTTTTTACTAGTAGCTGCTCTAGCTACGTACTGCGCCCCAGTTGTTGCGTCATGGCACAAGCACTCGCTCGCTACTCGCTACTAGGTAGCTAATAGCTCCTGCTAGGAACGATTATCTAGTACTATAGGAAAGAACCTAGGACATAGACAAAACGTGACTTTGACAGCGACACGCACGCACGGCATGCAAGTGGCGATGATCGCGATCTGGAATTGATTTTTTTTTTAATACAGGAAAGAGCTTATATTTCATTCATAAACGTTATTACAATCAGAGTCTAAGGCTTCCGACGCGTAGGTTGGAACACCTTCATACATAAAATTAGAAAAGACACTCTCCTACTAAATTGTCCTAAAGCATAAGCCACTTCATTAGCACTTCTATGATATTTTATAAATTTAAAATCTTGGAAGAGTCTCAATAGTTTTTTTGGCCTGCTCGAGGATGATGCAACTAGTAGGAGCCGGATCGATTTGGAATATTGCTAATAAGAGTAGACTGTAGCAAGGCAATTAGATTCTAGCCATATAGGTCCTGAAGAGAGAGCCTTCTAATTCCCATCAAAGCTGCAAGATTTTTAGCTTCAAGACTACCTCGCACACATGATTTCTAGCAACAAAACCTAAACCAACCTGTCGCGTATTGGGATCAAAGCTTGCATCAACATTGAGTTTGATCCATCCCGGAGTAGGAGGTGTCCAAGAAAGCTTTTTCATGGATGTTCCTTGGTCATTGCAACATAGGAACTCTGCATTTGAATTGCATGGACTTTTCCCTTTAGCATTAATTAGGGATGTTGTATTTTCATCAAGTTTCAGGGAGCGAAGATAGTTTTCCAAAAAGATTACTGAAACAAAGATGCATAGGGCATTGGCCAGTACCAAACACATTGTCATTCCTGTGATGCTAGATTCTCCAAAACAACAATATCAATTTTACTCTAATATCTTTGTTAGCACTATTTAGAAGAGCTAGAATTCAACCGAGCCCTGTATAAATGAAGGCTGATGCCGCCCAGCAGTAAATTCATCACGCATGCATGTGATGGTGTGAGTGTACATGCTGAAGAATACAACTAATCGTCAAGGCATGTTTTAAATTTTAGCACATGTTTCCTCAAAAAGAGAAATTTGCAGTAAAATAGAATGCTTTGGTTTTTTTTGAAACGCGCCATATATTTAGACGAATTAACACATGTTTCCTTTTTTTCATAATGGAAGTAGCCAGTTTATTTCCCAAGGGCAGAAAAATAATGAACTACAAGAAAATAAGCTAGCATTAACAGTATTTTTAGCTTCTTCTAGACACGTAGTGATAAAGAAATGCTCCCTCCATCTATAAAAGGATATATTTTTTGCTTTTGAAAAAGTCTCATTTAGAATTACTTTTGAAAAAGTAAATACTATTAAATTAATTATAAAATATATTTTTGTAGTAATTATAAATTTAAAAAATTAATCTTGCTAGTTTGACTTGCCTAAATGTTACAATTGCATTATTTTTTTTAACAGAGAGAGAGAATATCGAAATGCTTGACCACAAGTTGATGGCACCTAGTAGCTAGCTAGTACTATAAAATATATAGCCTTTCAGCGTCGGATCGGCACACACGTGCTGACATGCATTCGCTGCCGCCTTGCATAACTAACCGAGCGCTGTCTCATTCTTTCGTTCCTTCTCCTGGCTCTCTTGGACGCTCCGTGCGCATCTTCATCTGCTAGCTAGTGTCCGGCAGCCTTCACAGCTCCATTTGTCTTTCCTCTAAACAGTGAAAAATACGGCAGCTTCCTGCTTTGACCAATGCAAGACGTTCATTTTAATCTATTAGTTAGATTGTTAGCTGGTACATTTAGATCCAATGGTACACCACTTTTAGCCGCTCGATTAGCAAAAATACATCTAAATAACTTTAGGGTCTATTTAGATGACTACGGCTAGATATTAGTTGTAGCTAAAAAATACTTCCTCCATTAGCTAAAAAATTCTTTTTTCATTCCAAATTATAAGTTACTAGTCCATCAACCCGTGCTCTCGCACGGAACAGAATCTAAGAAGACATAAGCATTAGTTATTACTGTTTATTACATTAATTAATATTAAATTATACTTTTTCACTCTATTCATTTTCTAACACAAACTTGTGAACTTGCCCGAGCTAATAACGATATGTAGATCTAAATTTCTATTATTTTGTAAGGTTCCTTGTTACTTAATAGGTCATGAACAAATAAAGTTTCCACTAAAATTTGGACATAGACTATTTAGAATGTTGTGGCAACATATGAAAACTATTAAAATAAGCCTCTCAAATAGTAAAACCTCATTCTCCCTCTACCTATAGGACAGGTTACGTAGATTTTTAATTAGGAAAAAAGAGATAAGTACACACATATGTGTACACTTGTTTCCAGAGAGTGCCCACGAACTATGTGATTATTAAGTTTCTTACATCATTTGAATAATGAAAAATGTATCATAATCATAAGAAAGACATGTAGATTATTAGCATTCTATAAACCATACAAATCAAGACATATATAGATCTAATTTTGGAAATCTAAACTGCTGACTCATATTTCGACAAATTAGCTCATGTATGAACGTCCAAAAACAGTGCAAACATCATTAATCGTACTTGCATTGACCAATTTTTTTTAGTAGTAAGCGTGCTCACACTTCATGGATATAAAACACCTAACAAGCAAGCATCCAAATTTTTGTAACTTGGACTACAATATAAGAGCATCTCCTCTAAATCATTATTTGAATATCTTCGACAAAACTCATTTTATTCCCTACAACAACTTTTATAAGTCTTTCATAAAACTTATGTGCACCCTAGAGAGTCATCTTCTTTCTCTATCTTTGGCTAGCGAGAAATCCATAATAGAGAATATCTATATTTAGAGATCCAATTTAAGAAGTTGTTATCAAAGATGCTATTGGAGGTAAATTTTGTCACCAAAATATCCATTCTATATATAAATTAGGAAACATACATAGAGTCTTGGAGTTGTTCTAAGACCAAATATTTGGATTTGTTATATGCCTGCAGTAGTAATCGACTTGTTTTGAATTTTTCCTTACTATAAATGGTAATTTTGTAACAAATTGTTAATATTTTTTTTCAAAAAATATCAATTGTCCCGTGTCAAAACATTCACAATCTCATCAAGAAAATGACACAATAACAACCACATATTTTAATTTGTAAAATTCATAAAGTGGTTTAACTAATTTGTGTTGTTCTAATTTTAAGCCACAATGAAACAGGATGATTAGATCTCACATCCAAGAGCCCTTCTAAATTAAACTTAATCCTCAAGGTTGCATCTTAACAAAAATTCTCCTTTAAATATTTTTTTCTCTAAGATTCCCAAATCTCAAATATAATATATAGGGTGGACAAATGTCACTGTCACCCCAAAATGTATGAACGGACAGAAAGGAAAATTTAGCATATCACTAAATAGAGTATATTGAAGGACAAACTATTGAATGATATTTTTTATTGTGTACACATTAAAGCTTTAAGAGGCTGGATAAGGAAACTATTATTGGTGATGTTTTGCCTGCATTCTTTGTTCTAGGACTGTACAGGTCTATTTAAGCGATGGATCAATGAAGCACTTTTTTCCTATTGGTTGTTTAACTTTTAAGTCATTGTATTGAGGGTCTGATTGTTTGATTTCCAAAATATACCAAGTCAAAGCTTTGGTAAGCTATGATTTTGGCTATTGTTTAGTTGGCTACCAAAACTTGGCAACCTCTTACATATAGTTTGCCAAATCTATGTCAAATTTTTTTTATCTAACTTTGACTTGCCAAATTTTTGGTAAGGTAAAATTTTAGACACAAACCAATACTTACGAATAACTAATAGAGATGGCCTTTTTCTTCTCCGATGAAAATATGAAAATAAATACCTTTTGTACGTATTGTTTATGTAGAGATACATGGATGCATTACCTTGATGGCAGGGACCTCGTACATTGTAAATCAACCATTATATATTCTAGGTCCAAGCTCTAATATATTCTATTTACATCAGGTTTGCATCGAATATTGCCCGTAATGGAAAAAATAAGCGTAAGAGTAACAAATAAAACATGTTATTTGTAAAAAACTATTTCACAAATAGAGGAAGTGCACCAAAAAATTACCATGATCTGGAATTCTAGATGGTTTTTCGCCGTCAAAGAAACCTGAAAATTTTTGCACGACTGCTTATTGTTGCATGATGCATCTTGTCCATCTTGAAGGTTGATGTCAGATCGATATGATGTATAGTGATGCAAACTTTAGATCAAGCATCTGAATTTCCGTAGTACAAAGTAACATAGCATGGCTGCACGGGTACGTCAACAACCCGCTGAGGATGCCGCTGATGCATGCTCGCCATGCAGAGGATTATAAACAACCCACGGGCTTCGTCGCCAGCATGACGTGCATGGTCGTGCTTAATCCCCGCCAT
>JADLZL010006598.1:0-140772 GCA_015844335.1 Chrysopogon serrulatus
GACCATCTACACTCACGTCCGGAAGCCGCGTGCTGGATGTCATTTTACTGTAGGGAGCTGCAGCGGCATTCGGTACCAGGCCATCATCTGAATCTCACGCTCGCGACGCCAAATCTGGGGTGGTAGCGGGCGTGCGGTATCCCTGTGCGTGGGGCCCAAGCGGGCGAGCAGAGAGGGGAGAGGGGGGGCGGAGAAGTGAACGGCCGCCGCTCGTCGTGGACCGCCAGCGGCCGAGTGGGAGCTCGCGCGCCTGCCGTCGAGGTCGTCCGCGAGGGAGGAGGGCGGGGAGCTGGGAGGCGCCCTGCGCGCGCTCGGTCGCCAGCGCGCTCGCCGGCGCGTGCGCTCGCGGCTGCCTCGCCCTCGGCCGCCCACGCGTAACCCGTCCCCTGGCAGCCCCAGCCGTGGAGGTCCGAAAAGCTTTGCGCCGCGCCTGATCGCGGCGCCGCGGCCTGAGCCGCGCAACCGCGCCGGCTGCCGACCGCCCACCCGCGCGAGTAGTGCGCTCGCCGGGCTGGCCGTGCGGTTTCGCGGCGAAGCGCTACGCCAACTAAACAGCCAGAAGGCTTTACCCTTCGCCACCATGCATGCCAGCTCGCCCGGCGGGTTTCTGCGGGGCGAGCCGCGGCTGCGGGCCGTCGTGCGGGCCTTTCCGCCACACCAGCGACGGCGCGCCACGCCGCGCTGAGGCCGCCGTGTCGCGCTGGAGGCAGCGCGCCTGCCCGCCCAGCTGTTCCGTCGCGAAGCCGCGCGGGGGAGGAGGGCGCCGCGCAGCTTCAAGGTCGCTCGGGCAGCGCCGCGGCGGAAGCCGTCGCGAGCCGTTTCCCGCTGCCCGATCGTCAGTCGCGAGCAGCGCGAGGCCTTGCCCAGCCCTTTGTGAAACTCGCCCGCCGTCCGTCGCACGTGAGAGAGAGAATGGGGAGGGAAGAGGAAGAGAGAGGAGGGAGAAGAGAGAGGGGCGGGGGTTTTTAATAAAAAATTTTGATAAGTGGGCCCCACACCAGATAGAGGATGAGATAGAGTATGGATGAGTGCGGGAAAAAACAATATAGAGGAGAGAAGATTGATGACCAGACGAGAATATTCCTTTTAGGGGATGAATATAGAGTATGACGAGTGCGGATAGCCTGAAGGCTCTCTATCTTCTCCCACTTCATCTCCTGCTCGTTGAGCTTGAGGGCGTGCACTGGGGTCCCACGGCGGCCCATGAGCACCGCCATAAGCCCACCTTCATCGGACTCGAAGAGGTAGGAATCATCACAATCGAAACCAAACCCTTGAGGCTCGTCAAGAAGCCGAAAGCCTTCCTCGTGCTGGCGGTCATCATGCACTGCCAACCTCCCGTCAACACCCAGCAGGTAGAGCAAGCCACCGTGGTGGACTAGGTTCGTTAATGGAGATGCAGTGAGCATTGGCTCGTTGGGAGTAAACTCTGAGAATTCCCATTGGTGCCACCCACCACTATCGCTCTGGATAGCACGAGCGATCTGGAGTAAGTAGCCGAACGCGCGGATACCATACATTCTACGCACGCCATCAAAGATGACAAAATCAAACCTGGTGCGCTCTAGCGAGAGCAGGTCATAGATGACACCAGTCACTAGGTTGATGTTGATGACTTTAATTTCCATATCGGCGCGTTGGCACACTGTGAGGTATGGCCCCTTGGTGCAACAGATTTTGGCATTGGGGATTTCCAGCTTGTCAGTGACGACTTCGAAGATTTTGTGATGGTAGGGGCTGTAGTACCTTAGATTGTTGGAACTGATGTCGGCGGCGTTAAGGAGGAGCGGGGTTAGCCAGGCAGGGTAGAACGGCGACACGACGGAGCGCCAGTGCTTGCACACGGCGGCGAACCTCGGGTGGCTCGACCACGGCAGCAGGTCCAGGATGATTATGAGTAGGTCGGCAGGGAGAGACGACCAGCCTGGTTCGTGCGTAGGCGCTTTAGAATTAGAAGTGCCGTCCATCATCGATCTCCTTGCTGCTCTTGTTGGCGGCTTGCGGAAGGGAAAAAAACGAGCAAGGCATCCAGCGGCCGGCAGCACCATGTAATAAGCTAGTACTATAGAGCTGGTTTTCTTGAGGTGGTCTTTCGTTTGGATTCGATCGGTCACTAGTTGTTCCCGATTCCATCTTGTCATCAACGTATTGATACCCGTGTTTATCGTTTTGGAATCAGTTACGAGTTAGTTTCCGGTCCCATCTTATCACACCATATATGCACGTATTCTCGTTCAAAAGATACACGTATTCTGTTTGGACTCAAGAATATTTTACTGGGAATTTGAATTTGAATAATAAAAAGTCCACCAGCGTACGTCGGAACTACAGCATACGTACCAGCGTGTATGGACACCATGGAAAACCAAAACTGGCCTCCACCGCTAGATCCAAGCCTAGCTCCAGCCCTGCTGTTCGAACGTCACGGACGCGGACATGGCGGTGCTGAAGCGGGGATAGATACAAAAACAACCGCAGACGACGACGACGGCACCAGATTCCTGTACAGCATACCCAAGCGGCGGCTCCTCGCGGTCGCCGGGCTCGGCTACCTCAGCGGCGACGCCACCTGGATCACGCCGCAGGGTTGGGTGCTCGTGCTGGACCATAGCACGCGCGATGCTCGCCTGCGTGATCCTTTCACCTCCCGCACGGTGCGCCTGCCCTCGGACCAGGACGGCCTCCTCCCAAGCAGCAACACACACGAGGTGCTTCTTGTCGACGCACCGGCCGGCCGGCGGCGACGACGATGACCCTGCTGGTGCTTGCATTGTGCTACTGGTCCACCGGAAGGACACCGTGCTGTGGTACTGCAGCCCCGGCGGCAGCCGGTGGTTCAGGCATGAGTACCCGTCCGAGCTGATTGCGAGTGACCACGGCAGCGCCGTGCGGGCGATGGCCAGGCTTACTGCGGCGAGGGGCAAGTTCTACGCCCATGCCTCTGGTGTCGAAGAAGATAAGCTTGTGACGCTCGAGTTCTCTCCGGGGCCGATTTTCTCGACCACCCATGTCGTGATCACGCCGTGGCTGCCAGGGGTGTACCAGGTCCGCCTAATCGAATCTTGTGGCGATCTCTTCATCCTGCGGATCAGTTTGGAGCCCTTTCGCTGCCAAGGCATCATGGAGATATACGTCTACAAGCTGGTCCTATCCAACAACGCCTGGGTGAAGGTAGCCACACTTGGTGACAACAGGATGTTCTTCTCTGGCAGAGACAGGGATGAGTTCGGGGCCTCCATGGCGGCAGATGAGGCTGGCTTGAAGGCAAATTGTATTTATTTCACGCATGAGGACGACAAGGGGTTGTATGTGCACGACTTGGAGCAAGCACTACTACAGAAATTTTAATGGTGGCGGTGGAAATATATTAATGGTGGCGGTTTTCTTAACCGCCACCAAAGCAAAGGTCATCGTTAATCAACTATTAACCATGGCGGTCGAACCGCCCGCCACGATTAAGCTTTTTTAAAGTGGCGGTTGGCTTTAACCATGCCGCCACGGTTAAAAATATTAACAAAGTGGCGCTTGTTTGAATGTAGCCGCCACGGTTAAGACATTAACCGTGGCGGACCTTACAAGCTGCACCGCCCACAAGTAAATAATCTACAGTATTTAAAAAATTACGCTCGTATTTGAAATTTGAATTCAAAGTTGAAACCACATATATACAAACTGATATTATTAGTTTATCAATCAGAAGTGACCACAAGCTAATCTACATTACATCCTAAAATTTGAATTCAAATTTGAAACCGAGCAATTAAACATAAATGTAAAACCACATATATACATACGGATTAGTTTATCATTCAAAAGTCACCACAAGCTAATCTACGTAGATATGAATTTAAACTTCTTCCAGTATTGTTTCTCCTCTGCTAACCTAACCTATATAGCTATTTTTTTAGCCAGGTAGGCTGATCGGTCATGTTTCTCCTAAGGATAAGGCTCATTGTCATCTAAGAAGATGTCTGCGAAATTGTAATCCTGGATCCGGAGCTTGGTGCGCCAATTCTCGATCTTCTCATACTTTCGCCGAGTGCATAATCGCTTTCCATATTAAAGAACGTACCCCCTTCAAGTACGCAATCCCTGCAGGATAAACTTACATATATGTCTGCTACAGTTTGGGTGTCTTTGCTTGTCTCCTATTTCTTTCGGGTCCTGTTTCTTCATCGCCGCCTTGAGAACCTTCCGGCATTTGCTAAATTCGGGCACTCTCTAAGGTGTTCGCAAACGAAGAATCCACATAAATTTGATCCGTAGGGTTGTTTCGCGCACTGCACGAAATGTATTATACAATGAATTACAACCATATAGAGCAAGAACAAATACTTGAAAAGCATGGCTTCAGGTAAACACATACCGGGAAGTTGCGTCTGATTTTCAATTTATGCTTGTTCTTCAGCTTCTTCTCCTCCGATCTACGATCAACACATTCGGGGTCTTCCAAGTACTTTTTGTAAGCACTGTGTAAACGCATGACATATATGTCAGTGCCAAATTAAACATAAGTCACATGTAATGGGATAGGTAAAGTAACTTACAATTTCAATACCCTTTCGAACTCCATGTAGCCTTCCTTTGGAGTGTACAAAGAGTCAATATACAGTGCCCTTCCGTCCCGAGGATAGATTAAGAAAGTAATCCAAAGTGGCCCACAAGGCCTCGGCCGCACCATTCAAACAATGCAGATTTTTGAATATCAAAACATGGAAAGTGAATGTCCCCAAACTTTTGAATACAAGTATATCCTTTAGACTAACCCGAACGGTGGGCGGCCGGGGAGACAACAGTTTCACCGACCGCCTTCATGCATCTTTTTTGAGATACATTCCCACATTACCCCTCGAAATGTCTGCCGCTTTTTTCGAGCAAGAGCTCTCGCTTCCGATGTCAAAGTCACCAAGTTGGGATGATCATCCGGCACCTCATAACCCGCGATGATTCTCTCAGTAATATGCATCGGGGAGGCGTATACAACGTTTATGCCTAGCCGCTTGCATATATGGGCCTGCATCCTGCAAGGACAAGAAGGCTTGCCAAATAGTAGTAGATTCTCCCTAAAGTACCATCGTCGATGCAACAAAAGTGTGAAGGTGGTGGTGAACTTACGATTGCAAATATCTTCGATAATAGAGACGTCAAGATCCTCCCGACATAGTAGGTAGTACAGGTCTTTGAAGTCAACGGGGGGCATTACAATCCTTATCCAAAAGGAAGTACTCCTTTGGCACCACGACAATGAAGTCTTTGAGGCCTACCTTCGCTGCCTCCATGTACGCACATGGAACCTCCTTACGCCCCACGGCTCATCCCCGAGGGAGCCCAAGGGCAACATGAATTTCCCATGCTCGTAGTTGTATGGGCATTCATCGAAAGCCCCCACATCGACACGGGAGACTCTTGCTCGCATGGGGAGATACACAAGAGTAAAATACCAACCCGGCCCCTACATACGGGAATTACTAAAACTATGCTTGTAGTCATACCTTTGAGACTTAGTGGTGTAGGTGAACTCTGTGACCAAAACCTTGCTGTTGACACTCCTTAGCGTCAACTTTTGCTAGCACTTTAAACCTGAAGGAGAACATAAAAACATACTAGTCTAGGGCTTTATCTCGACAAATTCCACGAAGTTTTGCATATTCTATATTTTTCGGGGGATTTTCGAGAAAAGGATAAAAGAAGGATTTCAATGCATAATTATCACGAAATTGATCCACGTCGAGCAACATCGCTATAGGACTCGGGGAAGGGTCTAGAAGACACCCGGGCGGCGGGGCCCACAGAGGAGATCGGGTGGGGCCGGCCCACCCCACCGCCCGGCGCCCGCCTAACTCCACCGATCACCGCCGCCTTACGGAGTCTTCCTCCCTCGGTTGCGTGGAGTCCAATCGCAAAGCATCCCTACGTTGATTTGAGGTCGGTTTGATCCGACGGTGCACATGAGATGAAGACGCGGATCGCCGACGTGGCGGTTCCTTGCCCCCTACTCCACCTGGGCCTATATAATGACGCCCAAGGCTCCCCCAAGAGGCATTCTACACCCCAAGGCTTCATATTCTTCATTAGATTAGGGTTAGGGTCCCTCTAGTTGATCTAGTCTAGTTCATCTAGTTCTAGCTAGTTCATCTAGATGTAGCAATTAGGAGAGACTAGTTCTTCTAGATCTAGTCTTGTTTAGAGATTAGAGAGATTGAGTAGAGGAGTAGAGATTTCGGAGGAGCTCCAGGCATATCGACGCTTCTTCGTGGTTGTATTCTTCCGGATTCACTTTCTCGCCCTGAGCTGCGTTCGAGGTACTTTTGTATTTACTATTCGATTCAAGTAAGCGATCGTTTATATTCGTTCTTTAGTTCACATCTCATATTGAGGACTTTGATCTTGGTAATTGCTTGGTTGAAGTAGTATTTCGTAGTGTAGGCGTGGTGCCTAGGCTAGGTTTACTTGTGGATGTCCCCCGATTAGCCGGATAGTGGTAGCTCGCGTAGGTGACTTTATAGCTGCGTTGAATCCTCGTAGTCCACTTCCCGTTGATAGGACAGACAGCCGATAGGTGTCCGGTAGGTAGATTACTCTGTTTCTTCTCCTATTCAGGTCACTTGCCCGATAAGACGATATTATACAAAGTTTACCGGTAGTCAGAACTAGAGTACATTAGCTATTTCTCTTTTTCTTGATTAGCTATTTCTCTTTTTCTTGATATGATCTATGCCTAATTGTAGGGCTAAGTCTATACACTTTGTTATTATCACAACTGTTCCCTCGTGGATACGATATTTAAAACCTCAGGGTAAAATGTGACACTTTGGTATGATATCTGCGGCGCTTGCGGATAATCCTACTTAAAACTTATTTAAATAGAGTACGCTTAAAAATACCAACAAGCATTTTTGGGCCGATTCTTCGGGAACGGTTTGCTGATTTTGACTTAGTCTAGCTTAATCTTGTATTATACTTTTATCTTTTCTTATTTTATCCCAGTCTCTTCATTATTTTTGTGTTCATCCTTATGGATGTCTTTAATTTTATTTCTATCTATCTTTATGACATGTGCGAAGCTTTTGAGCCACCAAAATCTATGGAACCTATCATAACACGGCTATTTGCTACGCCCATGTCTAATTAATATGATTCAGGATATCTTATCATCCGAACTAGATATGGAAGTCTCGGTAGCTAAAACATAATCATTCTATTCTCAAGATTTAGCTATCAATCCTAAACCCTTAAAATTCCACTTTAATGATTTAGACTTCCAGTTGGCTAAGATGCTCATAAAACAATACACATTAGATCTTCTCAAAAGAGCATCTTAGGAAAAGTGTAGTCAACTTCCTTTTCCTTCTGAAAGACATTGGAAAGAATGCAAGGATGGCATGTTGAATGATGCCATAGAAGGAGAGCTAACCCACTTAGGAATAAATTCTATCTCTCCCCTTCTATACTCACATTAAATGTCTTTGAACCCATCTCTAAACCCATCCTTGACTCCAATAAATCTTTTTATGCTCTTTCTACTAAACTTCATAATAATCCTAGAAATCTATCAAGACATCTCAAAAATAAGGGTCATGACGATTATAGGAATACCCAAGAAGAGCAACAATGGCAGGAATGCATAGAACATACTAGAAATACATGCCATTGTGAAAGAATGGATGGAAGAAGATGAAGCTTTAGCATCTAAACTTGGTTTAAATTCAAATAGTGAACTTAAATTAATAAACAAAACTCACCCAAGTTTAGAGAAACCTTTAGAAGAGACCAACCTTGGAGACATCGATTCATGGGAAATCCTAGAAAATAAAACATTCAATCAATGTCATAGGCATGAAATGATAGAGACAAACTTGTTGCCTATAGACATCCATGAATAGACACCCCTAGAGTTTAAAAAAGAGATTACATCGATGAGCATGAGAATTATCTCATCAACACCTTATTAAATCCATGCTCATATGAAAAATCTCCCTGAATCTTTTGGTCTCTCTCTAATATTACCACACACGAGATCTTCAATCCCCTTAGTTTTTCCTGTTCATAAAATCATTAAGAGGGTGGTTGTAGATGCATATGTTCATAAATATTGTAGATCTCGTTGTAATCTTGATATAGATACACAAAGGCTAATGTTCTAGAGGAACCCACCTCACCAACTTGAAGTACAATAATTAGAAGGTTTCCTAAGAACAACTTTGTGTCCCAAAATAACCACTCTTAAAAAAAAAAAAATTTAATTGAGCTTGCACCTTTTGTTATACCCTTGTGAATTGAGCAGAGTTATAATTATCAAAATATTCCTTCGGGTATTTTTGTCACTAACCATTTCAGGTTTGAAATAAGAAAATAACTAATGGCGGCACCAGGTATGTCAAAACAACCATTATACAATTTTGAATTACATCCACTCAAGCTTACATTTACTTTATAAAATTCCAGCTTGGGGGAATTGTCTTATTTAGAAAATTCTATATTGCTAATATTGGTTGTCTCTACCTTTATTCAATTTATTAATCATACTCTTTCATCTCTGTTTGAATAACATTCTATAAACTTTTATGTTACCTTTGCTTGCTATAGTATGTTTAAGGTTTGGAGAAATTTCATATACCTTTTGAATTAGGCATGGTGCTTAGTTTAAACTGTTTTCTTGAGTCATAATTAGACAAGGTGTTTAGTTTGATTCTTGAACTAAGAGGTGTATTGATTTTACTTTCAAAGGCTTTTTGAATTAAGCGTGGTGCTTAGGTTAGAATGCCTTCCTAAGTCAAATTAGACGTGGTGTCTAGGTTGATTTTTGAACCGATAAGATATCTTTGTAGTAGACATTGGATATTTTGAGATAAATTCGAATTAGAGATGCGATAGAGAGTACATGCTTAACTTTAATAACTTTGTAAAAGAAGACATAGCTCATTCATCATGAATGAGAGAACTATGAGCATTAATGATTCATTCACTTTATCTTCTACTACAAGTTATTTTGCCTTAAGTCATGTCTCGTATAAAATATGATTTATGCTAAACAATATTAATATTATCTTTTCATTAAGCATAGACAAAATAAAATCTTTGGACAAGCAACTTTGTGTTCAAAATCTGTATATTCCTTCGGGTATGTACTGTCCACTAATCTATTGCAGGCATAATAATAATTGGAGTGAAAAAAAGTCAAAAGATCAAAGAAGCAAAAGATGGCAAAAGAATAAATACGACAAAGGAGTCAAGATGTCTATGAACAACTCAAGATGCAAGAGGAGGAAAGCACTACCGGTCAGTCAATTACTCTTCATCACTTAGTGCTATCACGCTCTAATAATAAAGGTAATATTTTAAGGTAAGTGGTCACTGCTCTTCTCTTGATCTTGATGTTCACATAAATTAAAACACAAACATGTTAGAGTTACAATTTTAATTGATTAACCTAATTAACTCAACATAATCTGTCTTTTAATATTATTCATGGCACCGTTCTTATAATTTCAGTCTTAACCAAACAAGCTAAAATATTATATTCGATCTTGGGAAGATGACAGTCATACTTATATGAAAATTTATAGATAGACAATCCTTCTATTGGTTAAAGCAATTTATTTTTTTTCTACCATGAGAACTTAATTGCAACATTAAATACTTAATCTTTTGATCCTACCACTTATGGCATAAATAAACAATTCATGTAACACCAACTTTATCTTGTTCAATGTGCTTAAGGATAGAGAAGAATAAATAAAGAAATAGATTTAGTTTTGTTGGTGTTTTACCACCAGCCAGAACCCATGCACTTGATCTCTGTCTTGGTTTTGCAAGCGAGGACAACACATCGAGAAAAAATTTATTAAATCTACAAGTGAGGGTTTACGTGAATATGTACATTGAGCAAGATGCTGCCAGACCATAATTAAAAGCTCTACTTCAACCTATTGGTCAAATCAAAGAACAAAAGTGACATCATCATCACTAAAGGTATGCAACATCATAACCTCCATCTCTCAAGATGGAGAGATACACAAGAGTGGAAGAATAAGTTACGTCGGTAAACTTAAGATTCCGTACCCTTTGCCATAAGGTAATATGGTAGTTATCTAATTAATTAGTATTTCTATCTACATTAATAATTTTGCTTTAGTATATTCATCTTCATAAATATTAAAAAGAAAATAAAAATCTTTATTGCTTCATTTCTTTGCATCATAAAATATTGAAATCCCTACATGAATAAACTTATGGTAACCCTATAGGAATATTTACTTGTGGTGGTATAAATAATAATAATAATAATAGTAGTAGTAGTAGTAGCAGCAGCATCATCTATGTTTACTTTCTTGCATTATGAAAAAAAACCTAAGCCCCATAAGAATAAATATTCTATGTGGAGGCATAAAAAATAATAGAACTATATATCATACACTCATATTTAATTTCTATATAATTAAAATAGAAAATTCAAAAAAAAAAAGAGAATCCTGCTAGAGCCTGTCAATTCAAATCAACTCAAAAGAATAATCAATTACTTATTGGCTGACCGCTAACCTATTATTAAATTCGAGCCTCGAGTTTTGGTTTTCTTGTTGGAGTATAATTATGCGGGAACAACATTATGACAAGGAGAGAGTCTATCAGTGGCATCCACTAGGGCGCTGCTGGTTACCTCACTCGAAGATCATTAACACCAAGAATTGCAAACATCTAGCTTGGGGAGGAGCATCCCCTAGTTATCGGGTAACTATACCTAGGCGATTATCGAGTCTACTTTTTATAGTCATAAAAATACCAAAAAATATGTGAGCACATGAAGGTTCACAATAGTATCATAGAAAAATTTGAAAATGCCAAAACTATATGAGCACATGAAGGCTCACCCTTAATTAAGAAAAACACAAAAATATTCGGGCACATGAAGGCTCGATGCGATCAAAGGGACTAGCTTGGGGAGATGCACCCCGTTATCATCGTGATTAAGGTATGTCTTTACTTGTTAATTTTATTTTAGTAAGCTATAGTGTGTGTTAGATTTAATAATTAAAGTATGTTTAAAGAACTCTCTCTCTCTAATCTTTTAAAGTGGAAATGATGAATAGTTGCTCTACTGAAATTTCTTTTAAGTGCCTAGTTTTTAACCATGGATTCTCCCGAGTTTGGATATGACTACTTTGATATAAGAATTTACTCGAACCTGAAATTTGTGGAGGCACACGCTTGAGCTAAAGTCTAGGTAATTGATCGACAATGATACATGAAGGTCTAAGCTACTATCTATCTTATTCCTATCATTACTAAGTTTCGGAGATTTATTTTGAAAACCTAAAATCTTACATGATGAGCTCTTGTATGACAAAATCTAAATTCCTACCAAAGCCATATATGATACATTTAGAATTAGAAAAACCTTTGCACATTTATGCTGCTTGCTTTACATTGAGTTTAGTCAACCTTTGGAATATACCTTATGAGAGTCTTGTCATGCTTTTAAAATCAAGATCACTTACGCACTCCACCCACATATGCATTACTCCTACTCTAGGAAGTAAGCGCTAGATCATTTCCACTTTCATCTAGATCCACTTTAAAAATGTTTCTCTCCTACATTAGGAGTAAACACCTAAAAATAGACCCTATAGGACAACCCCCCGTTTAATTGCTCTAAGTTCTTATCATTATCTCTTCAATTATTTATATTCAAAGGATACATGTGGCTATGCAAAAGTATTGAAAAAAAAAAAAGAGAGAAGAGTGAAAAAAAAGAGGGAGTAAAAGATGGACAAGTGTCCCAGCATTAAAACAATGGGTACATAGATGCCCGCCTCCCAAATTAAAAAAAAAGAAGAAAGAAGAAAAAAAAAGAAGAGAGAATAAAGATAGCCCATGTTTTCCCGCGAAAAGAGTTCTAAGGAAGAAGATTATTTTTAAAGAGCAAAAGTAGAATTAGGATTAGCCACTAAATACCATATATGCACCTATCCACCATACACCACACACATGCACATCTTGATTTGATTGAATGCCTTGATTCTCTATGGATCCATTATTTGACTTTACAATATATGAATTGCAAGTATGTTCATCCTTGTTATTGCCACTCCTATGAGCACCACTATAAATACTTAGTTGTGGGAAAGGCATAACATCATTAATGCCTCAAGAGAGAACCATAAATACCACATACATTGAGAGACTTGAGGGTGTCATACAATTAAGCTCTGAGTTTTATTGCGAAAATTTACAAAACTACGGAATATTGGTACTTGTAAAGAATTTGAGACATAGTGCTTGACTTGATTGTTTTATCTTTCGATTGCTCAAGATTTATGCACAAGCTGTAAAGCTCCATAGTTAAAGGTAAAATGGGTAAGTTTGAAAGTTAGAGTAGTTTTGTTTTAAACCAAAGGAAAATTTATGTTTAAAAGCAAGTGAGCTTAAAAGAAATAAAAGTATTACAAAGCAATTCTCGATCCAAGTTTATTAAGAACTAGATTTAGATTGTTTGCCAAGGGACTGGCAAAAAGGTAAGCTTGGGGGTATTGTTGACACTCCTTAGCGTCAACTTTTGCTAGCACTTTAAACCTGAAGGAGAACATAAAAACATACTAGTCTAGGCTTTTTATCGACAAATTCCACGAGTTTTGCATATTCTATATTTTCCGGGGATTTTCGAGGAAAAGGATAAAAGAAGGATTTCAATGCATAATTATCACGAAATTGATCCACGTCGAGCAACATCGCTAGAGGACTCGGGAAGGGTCTAGAAGACACCCGAAGCAGCGGGGGCCTGAGAGGAGACCAGGTGGGGCCGGCCCGGCCCCACAGGCCGCCCGGCGCCCCTAACTCCACCGATCACCGCCGCCTTCCGGAGTCTTCCTCCCTCGGTTGCGTGGAGTCCAATCGCAGCATCCCTACGTTGATTTGAGGTCGGTTTGATCCGCCGGTGCACATGAGATGAAGACGCGGATCGCCGGCGTGGCGGTTCCTTGCCCCCTACTCCCACTGGGCCTATATAATGACGCCCAAGGCTCCCCCCAAGAGGCATTCTACACCCCAAGGCTTCATATTCTTCATTAGATTAGGGTTAGGGTCCCTCTAGTTGATCTAGTCTAGTTCATCTAGTTCTAGCTAGTTCATCTAGATGTAGCAATTAGGAGAGACTAGTTCTTCTAGATCTAGTCTTGTTTAGAGATTAGAGAGATTGAGTAGAGGAGTAGAGATTGCGGAGGAGCTCCAGGCATGTCGACGCTTCTTCGTGGTCTGTATTCTTACGGATTCAGCTTCCTCGCCGGAGGCTGCGTTTCGAGGTACTTTTGTATTTACTATTCTCGATTCAAGTAAGCAATCGTTTATATTCGTTCTTTAGTTCACATCTCATATTGAGGACTTTGATCTTGGTAATTGCTTGGTTGAAGTAGTATTTTCGTAGTGTAGGCGTGGTGCCTAGGCTAGGTTTACTTGTGGATGTCCCCCGATTAGCCGGATAGTGGTAGCTCGCGTAGGTGACTTTATAGCTGCGTTGAATCCTCGTAGTCCACTTCCGTTGATAGGACAGACAGCCGATAGGTGTCCGGTAGGTAGATTACTCTGTTTTTTTCTCCTATTCAGGTCACTTGCCCGATAAGACGATATTATACAAAGTTTACCGGTAGTCGAACTAGAGTACATTAGCTATTTCTCTTTTTCTTGATATGATCTATGCCTAATTGTAGGGTTAAGTCTATACACTTTGTTATTATCACAACTGTTCCTCGTGGATACGATATTTAAAACCTCCGGGTAAAATGTGACACTTTGGTATGATATCTGCGGCGCTTGCGGATAATCCTACTTAAAACTTATTTAAATAGAGTACAGTTAAAAATACCAACACTTGCCCAAGGCCTTGGCCGCCTCCCGTTCAGTCTCATCGTCGGTAGTTTTGTCGCCCAGGGGAAAAGTTTCCCGGGTCACCGAGTAATACTTTCATCGACATCGGTAGGCTTCATCGGCGGGGGGATTGCCTCATCTCCTTCTCAACACTTGGAGGTGTTGCAAGGCCCGATGTTGCCCCCGCGTGGGTGGGTGGATTGCTCGGGCCGGAAGGAGGGTAATGGGGAGAATTGTCATCCTCACCACTTTGCATTGCAATTGGTCTTCATCATTGTAAGCCCGGCTAGAAGGCGTAGGATGTGAGGGGCGGTGTCTTCGCGTCGATGATAATGTCGATCTTATTCCACGAACTACCTCCCCGACGACCCCTCTTAGGAACTTTAACCCGTTGGGAGTCTCATAGTCGAGTTCCTCGTCGCCAAATCCTTCGGCGATCCATGATGGAATCACCAAGGCATAATCGGCCGGTTTCTCCATGTCACCGTACATCTTGGTTGCTTGGTCATCGGGATATAACATTCTTTGTGGCCACTTCCCTCTTCCTCTTCATCTGCCAGACGGCATCAATAGCAACACATTGCATGGCTCGGTGATCTCGTCGATGAGAGGTACGCCCGACGAATCGCGGCAGCTACGGCACATCCACGCGCCTGCCCTGCCGGAACATCGTGCCCTCGGTTCACGCATCCTTGGGTCATTGCTTATGAACACGCCCTTAATCGACCCATGACCAACTCCTTGATCGCTTCATCACGGCCTTCTTTGGATGAGCCTCTCCTTGTACGCTTTGCCTTGATTTCCCCCGAGTTCGCTGGATGCCCGAGGAATCTACGGTCTTCCAACTCTTCCTCGCGGCCGGTCCACGAACGCGGCTTTGGGTGCTCTGGGTTTCCAGCGCCTCGGTGAGAACGTCCTTCTCACGGCGAGGTGAAAATGTTCCGCTCTTCTTCTTTGCAACAACCGCCGGGATCTTCTTCTCCGCCTCCTCGGCCTCTAGCGTGTTGAATTTGCTCTTGCCCGGCTTCGGCTTTTTCGGCCGGCGGGCATAGAGGAAGTCCCTTGCCCTTTCATCACACCCGTCGTACGGGATCGGCTGCCCCGCCTCAACCGCCGCCCTCTCTTGTTCCCGCCATATCGGCTTCTTACCGGCATAGCCTGTCATGCCCAAGTGGTGGGGGATCGTGTTTCTCTTCGCAAGCTCTGTAAACTTCTTGCTCTTGGCCTTTAAATCATCGCTCTTGTACCGTTGAACGAATCGTTCCCAAGATTCAGCCAAGAGGAAGTTATATTTCTCCAATGGTGACTTATTTTTCAGCAGATAATTCTTATGGAGGTTGTACCGGAACGTGCGAAGGCTTTTGCTAGCTATGTAATTCACATGACCCCTACACTTGTCTGCATCATAACCCTCAACCGGCACGTGAACCGCTTCAAGATCTCCTTCCAGACGAGCTCCTTCAAGTCCTCTCCGGTACGCCTTCCAATCGGCGTATGCAATCCCCACCTTCTCCCTCACAAGGCATGCGCATTGGTTGCTGAAAACACCGATGACTTCCCTTGGCGCTAGGGGCTCTCCATTCGCCCCCCAACCGATGTATGACATGCACCTCATCGGACAGCCTGGTGTCTCCCGTGTTGGCCCCTTTTCCTCTTTGATCCATTGGTCGTAGTGGTGTTTGAAGAAGTGCTCATGGAAGCAACGGGTTGCTCCTCCACCATAGCGGGCCGCTTCCTCATCATCATCGAACTCCAAACGAAGGTGTACCGTCGGTATCTAAGATGGTCAAAGCTCGATTAGTTATCCGTAAAATGACAATGCCTCCCACGTAGTGTCAATTACTTCGTGCACATACACATTCGGGCCTTTTTGTAGTGGTACCATCTTTAGGATTATATGCCCCGGGATCATAGTCAGGATCATTTTCCTCCTCCGTACGCAATGTCCTTCGTGGGCACGGTGTTACTTCCTCACTCAAATACTCTGGTTCTCCCGACCCGTTCGATGATGATGATGATGATGATGAGTCATCATCACCGTTATCGGGTGTTGGGTCACGCCATTCATCTACCTCCCCGGGGAATTCCTCCATTGGATCTTGACGTCTACTACCTACCCATCGCACGGCAAAGGTAAGTGTCTATTAGTCTCAACATAGGCCGGACTGAATGGCAAGTTAACAAAATGGTAGACATCATCAAGGGACCAACCTTTCACTGCTATTTCTCCAAAGTTAGGATATTTTAATGGTATACATCCAAATTTCCCATTTAACAATTTACAATTATATTCTATACTCGGACAAGGATACAAAAATTACATGCTACAACAAAAAGACAAATAACAAATAACAAAAGTGAGGGCTAATTAAATGGATCTAACGGACAAGAACTGAGGTGGGTAGAAGAGATCATGGTGAGAAGCTATTTTAAATTTCTTCGCTCTTTTATAGAATAGATAAAAATTTATCCCAAACAACTAGTTTACTACATATAATTGTTACTAAGAGTAATATATTATATTGTTGTGCAATAAAAAAAAGCAAAACAGGAAAAATTAATGTGCATTTCTATACGCAAATTACATTAAAAAAGTATGATGCTATATTATACTCCCTGCTTCCTTAAATGCAAATTATCTTTGACATGAATGTAATTTCCGTAAGATTCTATCATTCACGATTCCTAACTCACCTCGGGAGGAATCGATCGCGGCGGCGCTAGGGTTCGAATAGGGCGCCGGCGCGGGTTGGAATGGGCGGCGGCGTTTGGGTTGCAAGCGGCGGCGGGCTAGCTAGCTAGGTTTGGAATCGGCGGCGGCGACAAGGCTCGCTAGGGTTGGATTCGGCGGCGCGGAGTTCAAATTTTGGCGGCCCTTCGGGGTCAAAGTCGACGAGCCGAGAGATTGAAAATCCCGGGCGCGACAATGTGGCTTATGTAGACCTCCATTTACCGTGGCGGATGGTCAAGAAGAGCCGCCATCGATAAAGCACCGGACGCTTCCGACGGCAGTACCGGGACGCGCCCGGCGCGCCAAAGAACGGGCGAGGGAGGACGAATCATCGGACGGTGAGCGATCTTTGGACGCCGCGTCCGATAAAATTGCGTCTGCGCGTCCGATGGTAGATTGCAAATGAGCCCCACGCCATCAAGTCGCTCATCGGACGTCGAGCGCGTCGGATGCCCCACCACCGGGCGCGTCCGTCTTTGCAGGCAGGTTTTCGAACCTCTACGTGTTGCGTCCGGCGTATGGAGGATCGTCCGGTGACACCGGTCGGAGCGTTCGATGTTTGCAATGTATCGCTGCACTTCACGTACTCAGCGGACGATGACGTCGGCGTCCGTTGAGCTTCCTACGGGCGTCCGATGCAGCAAAATCGCTTCCTTTCACATCCGCTTCAAACACTTTGCGAATGGCTTCGACTCCAATCAATCATAGGCCTATTCTAGAACCTGTCTAGCACTAATTTTGACAATTGGGCACCACACCTAACCATTAGACACGACTATAGGTCGAGCTAATAACTTGCGCCCCCTTAATAGTACGGCTAAAGGAGAAACAACGTTCTACAAACTAATCCAAGTGTCACCCAACTCCATCGACACTCGGAACTAGGCATCCTTAACCTTGCCGTCCATCCTTTTGAAAACCGAAACGATTTCATCATAAGGGGGCATGAAAACCATTACACGCACTGATTTCATCATAAGATAGAATAGGATATGGAGCAAATGAGCAACGACAAGTGACATGGCATAACATATAAGAGAATATCAAGTAGAGAGGACAATCAAACCATATGTCACGTCATATGATATATCACACCACGAAAAGCATGTAAGTATCTAAGCAAGTATCTCACATGAAACCAAAACCATGAATGGTATGCATGCATGAAAGTGTGTGACACACCAAAAGTACCAAAAGAACTAGCTCCCCCTCACACGCTCCCCCTAAGTCTATCATAGTCGACCCTCTCCCCATTTGACGTGAAGCACCAAAACCTAAGAGTCCTGGGGTGGATCAGCAGACGAGTCGGGTCCCGAGGAGCGCTGTGTCATCTCAAACTGAGCGTAGTCAGTGGAGGAGTCCGAACTCGGAGTCCGCTGAGTCTCTGGCTGGCCCTCTGTCTCTAGAGCTGGTGGAGAAGCGGTCGGGGCCTGCTCAGCTGACTCGGTGACTGGGTCAACCTGCTGGGTCTCGACGGTGGTGGTCTGACCCTGTGGCTCAGGAGTAGGTGCAACTGAAGAAGAAGGAGCCACTGTCACCGGTACAGTCTCTACTGCCGACGTAGTCACGGCCACAGTCTCTGTGATAGGTGCCTCAGAGGTAGGAGCTGAAGAAGGAGGCTGACTGACGGGCACAGAAGCTATCACTGCCACTGAAGTGTCTGGAGGTGTAGAAGTATGCGGTGGCTGACTCAAGGGAGGCTCGGATGAGGCAACCGACGAAGGAAGAGTCTCGGTAGTAGTGCCGGTGCCTGTCACGACCTCAGGAGCTGAAACAGAGACCACAGTCGACTCAGTGGGCGTCGGACAACCGGTCAACTCACTGTAGGACGCTCCAAGAGTCTGAGTGGGCAGGAGCTGACTCTGAGTGAGCGGTGTGAACCCTGTGTGAATGGGACTGAAACCGGGGGACGCACTGAAGGACTGCGGAACCTGCTGAGTAGGAGAGGTGTACTGTCGGAGACCCTGAGTGAACTGTGGTACCTGAATCTGTGAGCTGGTTGGCTAAAAGACGGAGGCCATCTGACCTGGTGTGTAAACGAAGCCCTGTGGAAGCTGGAACGGCAGACTCTGAACTCCACTCTGCTGAGGCTGACTCTGAAGCCCACCGGGCTGTAACGCTGGAGTCATCTGCACCTGAGGGATCTGAATCCCGACGGCCTGCACCAAACCAGAGATAAGACTGAAGAGCTGGGCGTGCTGTGCCTGGGCGTCACGCTGTAAGCGAGCCTGCTCCTGCTGAAAGCGAGCCTGCTCCTGCTGAAAGGCGTCCTGTCGGGCTCGAATCTCTGCAAGCTGAGCGTTCACAACGTCGCGGTCCTGACGACGCTCCTGCTCAAGGCGCTGCTGACCCGAAGTGAGACGGTCGAGAAGCTCAAGAACTGCTGGGTCGGAGCGAAGCGCCGGCCTCGGCGTCGTGAGCACGAGAGGGCATCTGTGGAATAGGCTCGTAGTCGGCGTCCTCACTGTCAGACGGGTCTAGCTCAAACTCATCCTCAACCCCCCGTGCCTCCTGCTGCTCTAACTGTGCAAGCTCTGTCTCTGCCAGAGTACGAACTGTGGCGCGCCCCCCGCCCCCGTCTCGGGGAACCACGGCCTCCGGGTCTGCTGGATAGGAGTAGCTTGCGCCAACGACCGAATAAGCTGAGAGAGGTCGTAAGACGGAAAGTCAGTGGTGCTACCACGATACTCCTGAAGGGCAGGCTCAGGCATTGGCCGCACGGTCTGTCGAATAATCGAAGTCAGCCAGTGAGCGTACGGTAAGTGCCTCTTGCCCTTGAAACCCTCGTAGATGACATCCTGAATCTCACAGAGCATCAAATCCCAAATATCAAACTCAAGCCGTGAGACGAGGTGGAACAGAAGCCACTGCTGCAGGTAAGTGAGACCGTCTCTGTACCCCTCTCTGAGAAGAACTGTCCGCCTCATCACTGAATCTAGCACACGAGCAGTGGGGTTCAAATCCTTGGTCCACCTGCTAGATCCCTCTCCAAAGCCCTCACCAAACAAGGGACGAACGTCGTCAGTGTTGGGGCGAATACCACCGTGAGGGCGGCGAGGAGGGTCAATCTGTGGAAAGCACAGCTGGTGAAGTTTGGTGCCGTAGCGAGTCAAGTGTAGAATCTCTCGAGCCCGATCACTCTCAATCCGGCGGGGGGCCCCTCTGAAGCTGAATCGAATAAACTCATGGTCGGGTCAATCCAAACTGTGGCGTAGAACTCTCGGATCCAGGACTCCACGTACAGGCCAGACCGGCCAAGCAAGTCGGCGAGCCCCGGAAGGTACTCCAGGTGGGGTCGAATGTGCTCGCCTACAACCTCAACAATCCTCTCAACCTCGCAGACACGGTGACCTCCAAACGAAACCTGAGAGCGCTGGTAAGCTCGGTAGAAGTCGTCGTGAAGGGTAGTGTGAAAGCCCTGAGAACCTGGCTGTCTCTCTGGAGGAAACCTTTGCTCAAGCGGAACACGTCGAGGCCCTGAACCAGCTTGGAGGTGATCTTTCGTAGGTCATAGTGAACCACATCCGGGCCACGCGGAACCCGAGGGGCACGAGCACCACGCCTCTGTCTCTCTGTAGCTGCTGGAGCTCCTGGTGGTGTCGCCTGGGTACGAGTACGAGTGGAACGCCTAGGTGGGCGTTGAGCTGTCTCAGTCTGCTCCTCAGCACCTTCTGCCTCTGCTGACTCAGTCTCTGCTGTCGCGGCCTCCTGTGCCTCTGTAGAAACTGTCCGGCCCTCAAGCCTCACACGGCGGCCACCAATGTGGAGACCAGCCCCTCTCTCTGCCCTGTCTGCTGCATCGGCCCTTTGCAAGAGCTGCAGACCGCGTCCACGCCCGATCTCGAGTCCGCTTCTTCTTCTTCTTCGGCTGCTCAACCATCGGCTGCTTACCGGGCCGACGAGGACGAGGTGGAGACTCGTCACCCCGGGAACCACCGACGTTCTTGCACCTCATGGGGACAAGGACAAAAGAACCACTGTCACCGAGTTCAACTGCCACTGCCAACCCGACTTGCTGCACAAGATAGGAATGGGAAGGATATATATATCAGCATGTAATATGACTAGAGATGAGAAAAACCTACTCGGGACGAGGTAAGATATGGAGAGGGGTTTGGTACCGAGATAAGCGAGAACTGCGAAGAAGAGATGAGCAATTCGACACGGCAGGGGGCACCACGACAAACGTAGGACACCGCAGAACGAATGATGTGCCAAGCACTTGAGCCAAACGACAAGTCAACGGCAAATGATAGACATTGAGGCATTTTGATGAACACCTTGAGGGCAAGGTGGGGAGCTTACCACGCAGAGAGGAGAAGGAAGAGACAGCCGCGGCGTGGCAAGGTGAGAGGGGCCGCTGGAGTCGTGGAGGAGGATGTGGTCGACGGCTTCAATGGCGATTTGCTGGGCGTAGCGACCAATCTGGCGGTGGCGCGCCGAGACGGCGTGCGAGCGCGGTGACCGCTGGGCGAGCACGACACGGAGCGCGAACAGCGAAGGCGGGCGTGACGCGGTGGCGCGGTGGAACGGAGGCGGGGAGACGAAGGCGCTGGAGTGGAGGATGGGTACGGCGGCGCTGCACGGCGCGGTTCGCGCCAAGGAGAAAGAAGAACGGCGGCGGCGCGGGCGGTTTACGAAGAAGGAAGGAGCAAGGAAGAGGCCCCACCGGTCAGATTAAATGAGAAACGGTTCCCGGTCTTTGACATAGCGCCGAATGCTCGAGATGGCACTCATCGACGACGCGGGGAAACTCCGGACGCAACTCGAGAGAGGGTTGTAAACCAGCCTCGAGCACCGGACGCGTCACGGTGGTACGGCATCGGACAAGGCTCAAGATCCGATGAGCGGGTGGCTAGTTTCGGCTGAAATAGAAATAGCCGTCGGACGCGCCGACGCTTAAATCTTCGGACGCCACGTCGTCTCATCGTTCATCGACCGATGCTACCTTCACGCCATCCTTTCGCAGCGCGTCGGACGCGTCCTTATGTTCTGTGCGGCGTCCGATCTTTGCGTCCGATGGTTTAATTTTGCCTGTTTTCCAATGCAACTTCGACGCAACCTTTCCCAACCAAGTTCCAACCATCAAAGAGCCAAATATCCACAGATTGGACTGGTTTGAGATGTCTCCCTCAAACTCTCAATTTTAAAATATTTTGCCCGAGGCTTATATGTTTTTTAACGAAAATAAACGATAAGAGCGAACGAGGAGACATCGTGACGGCCACCAAATATGGTATATAACCAATAGAAGCGTCAAATGCCCCCCCTATCGCTTTGTGTAATGGTTTACATGCCCCTTATGATGCCATTTGATCATGCTCAAACTAAATTGAAAAGAGACGACAAAAGCATCACATTTGCATATGCAATGCAATACATGAATTTCAAACTAGTCACTTGTCACGTCGATCCTTGGTTAAGCGTGTTCCCACACTTTGGGGCGGTTATCTTAACCAAGTTAGCTAAGTTCTACGTGGAAGACATAATTTAAACAAATTTATATTACAACCACAAGTTCAAAGACAACCACAAATTCAAATACATCACAACTTAGCAACGACAAGTTCAAATGCATCACAAGTTCGCAACCACAAGTTCAAACACAACCACGAGTTCAAATACATAAGAAGTTCAAATATATCACAGGTTCAAATTCATCAGGCCCAACTTTATTGAGGCCTTGCCGCTTCAAAGTGTCTCAAGAGGCAATTTGCATTGGTGACACCATCGACATCGGTACATTCTTTGCTTTGTGTTTACGCTATCTCGGTGTCATCACCGGTGTTTGAGGGGCTATCTCGGTTCCATCGGATCTCATGGAATCTCCTTTCGATGAACCGGTGAGTGATTGAATAATGGGAGCACCAATCCAGGGTAGGAGTTGTTGTTGCTTTGCAAAACCACCTTGTCCGAAGTCCCCGCATCGTTCTCATTGTTCTCATACGTGGGTTGCTTGGGTACAATGTGTATCGGATTATGTCCGCGGCTGCAATGAGAGTGACAATTGTTAGAGGGGACAATGTAACATTAACAAAAGCAATGTTGTGTTGTAACTGCAGTTACCATAATTTTTTGTCTCACAACCGCCACGTTTGTAGTGGGGGCCGGATGGTATTTTGCATCAATCCAAAGTGGCCACATGTGCGGGACATCACGACCTTCAAGTTTTCCACCGATGGCTACGGTAGCAATGAGAGGGATAGCCGGTTTCGGTGCATATGTCCTCACCGAATATGAGAGTTCTTGTCTATTCGGTTGGGACAAGTATAAATGTGACAGATGTTTCCAAGGACCCTCAGATCGCATAAGGATGCGGGGAGGTAAATATGCGGTGGCATGCCGAGATATGACAAGGTCGATGTCAAAGTTTTAAATGTGGTGATAGTGGGGGTCTAGTTGGTGTTGTGAAATCGGGTATTCTTTTATCAAAGGGGAATAAGCCGGAACCATAAAAGGGCGTCCATGGCATGATTGGAAGATAGAATTCACCAACTTGAGTGAATGGGGATGCAAGGACGCGGCTGAAATCCTCATTTGGAGCTGGTGAGGCACACGAAATCAGCAACAAATCTCATAATATTGGCATCGGAATGACGACACCCGACTCATTGTATTGCGTGATGTATGCGCCATTGTGATTCACCTGGTATAGTGGTGTCGAAGGACGCAAATGCACATGGAGGCACCTTGAGAAGCACTAAGCGGCCGTAGACACTTGGACTATACATGTCGACCTCGGTGGCGTCAAAGATTGTGAGGTATTGACGGTTGAAATGTGCCATCTCCACAAAACGAAGGAACAAATGACTGTCAACAACACAACTACAAAGAAATAATATTACATGTTTAGTTGGTAAACACACATAAGTAGCTATATATGATCGAATATGATTAGTGTTTTTGCATTGTTGATTATAAATATTAAAATAGTTTTATATTTACAATAAGCAACTAGCTAGACATGTTCATGCATCTATGAAATGAAGCACACATAATCATGTATAATAAAGCACAAATAAGGAGAAAAGAGAAAACTTGAACAAGAAAATGGATGTGGTCAAGGCTCGACAAAGGGTAGGGTCATTCGAGGCTCGACAAGGAGTAGGGTCAGGAGTCATGACATGAGATCTCAGATGACCAACATCTGTTGACACTATATTGTACCAACCACTTGCCATGGACGGGGATGGTAGTCCTAGTATTGTGTTATGACTAGATAACCACAAGGATTGGATGTGACTTAGAGCCTTAGGCAAAGCATACCTCCAACCATTTCAATTTTTTATCGGTGATTTCACCGAGCATGATGGATGAGGCATGAGCTACTCCTTGGATTCGAAGAGTCATATCGGTTGTACCCTCACTCAATTGAATAGGTAAACTAAAACATGTACCAATCTGCAGTTTTGACTTATATTGGTCATTCGACTGCTCTCCATTATGAGCATGCTCATGACTTATAGCTTTGGAGTGTGGGCAATGGACTCATGGAAAATTAAGCTCCAACCTTAGGCTTATGTTCAATGCTCTTTGCTTAAACTTTTGCTATGCTTAGATATTGATAGATGACATTTACTTTAGAGTTAAATACACTAGGTCCATATGAACTCTCAAAAACTAAATCGGCACTAGAACTTAATCGTGTGCCAAAATAGCATCTGCATTTGGCATACCTCCGAGACGAGCGCTGGCCGGCAATGGCTTCAAGACGGCGGATCTGGCGGGGGCGGGGGGGGCGGCGCCCCGGCTTGAAGATGGCGGCGCCCCCGGCTTCAAGACGGTGGTGGTAGGGCTGGGGGAGATGGTGGCGGCGGCGGCGGCGGCGCCGAGAGGGCTCCGAGATGGCGGCAACGGCGCTAGGGCTCGGGATGGTGGCGGCAGCCCTTCGGGGTCAGGGTATGGCGCGGCGTGAAGACTTCCCTGGAAGAAGGAAGGCGGCGCAACGGTTATATGCAGGAGGGATCAACGGTGGCGGTGGTGTGAAGCCAGCCGCCACGGTGGCGTTACAGGCAACGGAAAGCGTCCGTTGAAGAGACGTCGGACGCGTCCGATGCCCGATCCAGCCCTCTCTACATAGCGTCGCTTGCTAGCACGCAGCGTCCGATGACGGCTATCGGACGGTGCTACAAGCGTCGGACGCAATACAAAGAGGTTTGAAAGCCTGGTCCCACTCGTCGGACGCGTCCGAATAATGGTCAATCGACGCGCGCAGCGTCCGATGAGTGGCGCCGGTTAGAATTCATTTTGAAAACCTGCATCGGATGCACCGACTCAAATCAAAATTCCCGGGACGCGGCATGCGTATTGTTGATCGTCGATGACATACTTCAGCGGTGATAGCTAGGGCTCATTGGGAAGTCATCGGACGCGTTCGATTCTTCTTTGGTCAGCGTCCGATGTGGCGTCCGGTGCTGCAATTTGGATTCGAGGCGGATTGAAGCGGAGGATTGTTGCTTATTATCGACTAAATCATATTACCGGTAGTGTAGTAGTTCATAATACTTCATAAAAACCACATTGTCATACTAAATTAATTATAAAACTTACCATCATGATAAAATTACTATTACATTAATATATTAAAAATAGATCACTTTCTTGCGCAGCGCTCCCCACTGTCTTCTTCTCACCATCTTTGCGGGCCCAGGGGCATCATCTTGAACTTGTTGAAGCGTGATTCGATGAGCTTGATCTTTTGTGGATGCTCGGTAAAAAGGTCGTGCTCTCCATAGTTGTTGTGTTCTTCGGGGCTCACGGACCCCGTCAGCTCCCACGATCCTCTGCTTTCCTGACACAACCACATACCTCTTGCTGTCCTTAGGAACCCCATAGTAGGCGACCTGTGCGACCCGGCTTGCTAATACCCATTGGTCATCTTTGTAGCCGACATTTCCGAGCTCCACGGTGGTTAGCCCATAGTCATTCACGGCAACCCCTCTAGGCTTGACCCACTGGCACCGGAATATGGCTATCTGTAGGTTACCCCCGTAATCAAGCTCCCATATCTCATCAATCTGGCCAAAATATGATCTTCTTTGCCCTGTCGAGTCGTCGATAGCCTCATATCGAACACCGCATTTGTTTTGTGTGCGCTTTTCTTATCTTTATATTTTTTGTGTGAAACCTATATCCGTTGATATCATACCCTTGCCATGAGGTGATCTCGGGTAGAAGGGCCGAACGCAAGCCTCTTAGCAGTCTCATACTCCAGTTTGGAGTCATTTGTTGCTATTTCTAGACGGGGTATGTCGTGCTCTTTAAGCCAAGCTGTGAAAGTCATCTTGTGTTGTTTCTGGACCAAGGCCTCCGTGTTGGGTGCATTAGGCGCTGTTCTTATGTCATCTAAGTGTTGCGCAACGTAGTCCTCCATGACCACTAATTGATGACATACAACTGTAATGAGCTTCTTGCACGCAGTTGTGTACGCTACATCGGTGCGTACTTTCCTCCCCCGTGCACCCCATCCCTGCGGTTTTACCTTCATGACGATGGACGGCCAAGCCAATCGCTCTTCCATCTCGTATGTATTTTGTGCAACAATTCCACAGACTCCTCGGTTGTGTATGCCTCTATCATAGAGCCCTCCGGGTGAGCACGGTTAAGCACATATCTATTAAGGGTCGACATGAGGCGCAGATGCGTCCCACATCCGGTGTAGGTACACCGGGCCCAATTCCTGTATCTCGATCCACCATGTGCACCATCAAGTGAGGCATAATATCAAAATAAGATGGGGGAAGCACATCTCCGGTGGCAAAGAGTCTCGCGATGAAGGTTTTCAAGGATGGTAGGTCAGCTTTGTCGATGACCTTACGGGTGATACGGTTAAAAAGTAGCCCGGACGTGTGATGACCATCTTCACGTACTCTGGACCGATAGCTTGGATAACAATTGGAAGGAACACGGTCAGCATAACATGACAGTCGTGTGAGTTGTAGTTGGTCAATGTGAGGTCTTTCATCGAGACCAGACTCTTGATGTTGGAAGAGAAACCGGTGGGAACCTTGACACCCGAAGCCAGCGACACACATTCCTCTTCTCCTCGGTTGTCGGGTTGTAAGCTGCGCCCGGGAGGACAACTTTACCGTTTGGCAGTGGTTGCGGGTGAAGTTCTGGTCTGATGCCCTGGTTGACAAGATCCATCCTTGACTTCAATCCATCCTTTGTCTTCCCCTTGATGTCTAGCAGGATGCCGATCATGCTGTCAAATACATTTTTCTCCAAGTGCATGCAGTCGATCGCATGGGGTGTATGCAAGGTCTTCCAATACGATAGGTACTTGAAGAAACATGATTTTTTCTTAAAAGGCACGCGGACATGGGTTCTTTCTTGGTCCTCGTCATTATCATCATCAGCACGCTTTCTCTTCTTCCTCGGCTTCTTGGTCCCCTCTTCACCTTTTTCTTCTTTCCAAACTCGACTTCCATGTCCTTGATGATGCCAAAAACTTTTTCCCCGTACCTCGTTGGTTCAGGTATGTCAAGTTGTGGTTCATCGTTGTTGTCAAAGTAATTGTTCATCTCACGTCTTCGGTACCTGTGGCCCTTGGGAAGCCATCGTCTGTGCCTCATGTACACCATCTTCTTGGATCCCTTAAGGTAAGCATAGCAGGTACCGTCGATGCAAACTACGCAACCACTCTTCCCTTTGATCGCCCCGGCGGTGAAAAAAGACCGGGGTAATCAGTGATAGTGACAAAGATGATGGCTTTCAGAGTGAAGTCCTTCCCCCGTGATCGCATCTATCATCTTGACCCCTTTTCCCCCGAGTGTCCGCATGTCCTCCATCAACAGTTCAGAAACACGTCTATATCATTGCCTGGCTGCTTTGGTCTGAAATAAGCATGGTAAGCATAAGGTACCTCCGTTTCGACAAAGATAGGGAGGTAGGTTGTAGATGGTCGGGATGGTGGCCAAGTCTGCGTGCGTCTTTGCTCAGGTCACCAAATGGATTCATCGCATCGGTACTCGGCGTGAAACGGCGTTCCTTGCCTCTTTGCCAAATTCGGGGAACATGCTATCGAAACGCTTCCCTTGCTCGCCATCGGAAGGGTGTCGCAGCTTGCCATCACCCTTAAACTTATCACGATCACTAGATGCATGCCACGACATCAACTTCGCATCCTCGGGGTTCCCAAATAGAGCACGTAGCCAATCGATCACGGGAAGGTACCACACCGATAGGGCGGGACTTGTCCTCCGAATGTATCCCTCTTCTTCCTCCTCCACCTTAGACGAGACCTGTGTTGCATGATTCTTTTGGCCACCTTCTTCTTAGACCCATCCCGGGGCCCCCATCGTTCGGATCCGTCCGACAACCAAAGCATTCTTCTTGTACCGACCGAAGCCACGGTGCGGGCAGCTTTGGAAACTCTCATACCGGCCCCGATACGGGATACAATGGTTAGGGCGGGCATCAAACTTCTTAACATTTAGGGCAACCGGCCGAATCAGCTTCTTCGCTCGATACGTGTTGGCTTGCACCTTGTTATCCTTTGGGAACGCATCACCAAGGACATGCAAGTAGCTTCGTTGAAGCTCGTGTCCGACCAACCAAAAACGAGCCTTCAATATCAGCATGTGTAGGTTAAAAACGCTTAGCGCGGTCCACTTCTCCGGACAATCCTTGTACAATGGCGGATCAATTCTTTGCTTGCTTCATCTCTCTAAAATTCTCCAACCACCTCGCATTACCGAATAGAATATCGTCCCTCGTCGTAGCGGTTCACTATGGACTCCACAAATTCCACGTCATCCGGTTGGAGGAGTATAGGCTCACCTTCTTGGTCCCAGCCATCATCATCAGCTATGTCTTGGGCTTGGTCCCGCCATCATCTTCACCGACACTATTACTGGTGCCACCTGAGGCTTGTCCTCCACGGTCCCGCATCGGGGAATAGTCGACGAGTTTGTTCTAGACGATGGACCGGTAGTCGGAACTTCAATTTCCCCATGATAGGTCCAGACCGTGTAATCCTTAACAAAACCATACCGCATCAGGTGTGATTGCACCACATTGTCTGGATGGGCTTTCTTGTTCGCACAACTTTTACATGGACATATGGTGGTCTCCCGCTTCACACTGAGTCGATGTTTCTTTGCGGCAGCTGTGAACTTTTTCACCTCATTAAAGAAGGTCATATCATTGTGCACCCTTGACGTCTGGTACATCCATTTGGACCGCTCCATGCAACAACCTTCCTTCATATCCAACAAAGTCAAAAGATAAAAAGTTTGAGGTGAACCAATTCATACTCCAACATAGAAACTAGAAGTACATCGTAATCCTACATGCAAAAGTGTAAAAAGAAGAGGACAAAAAGGTGGAATAAATTTTGCAACCTCTTGTGGATGTGCTCCAACTTCAAATCCAATCCAAACTTAAATTTTAAGATGTATATTCATACTATTCTGACATGAAAATTCAACGTGTAAAAACAAAAGGAGAAAAAGTGGAGAAAATTAATTAGCTAGGCTACTACATTTGAGTGTGCTAGCTACTTGTCAATACAATCCAAACTTTAATTTTAAGATGAATGTTTATGCTCTCCAAATATTGAAATAGAGTCTTGCTTCATGCAAAAATGTGAAGAGAATAGCATAAAATTAGGTGGTGGAAAAGTTTGCAAACCTCTTGGATGTGTGCTCTCCTCGATCACGCTAGCTCCTCCTTTAAATACAAGTCTAAACTATAAATTTAAGGTGATTATTTGTGGAAATGAAGATCAAAATCGCCCCCCCCACCATTCGTCAGTAGAGGAAGAACCGTAAGAAGGAACCAAAGCATATGAAACCGTGTGCGGGAAGATTTATGTTAGTGATTAACCGTGGCGGTTCCTTATACAAAACCGCCCTTCGTTAAAGATATTAACCGTGATGGTGTGGATTCGTTAACCGCCACCGTTAATCTTTAACCGTGGCGGTTGTTTACCAGGCCGGTGTTGTTCTAGTGTCCAGGATTAACGGCGGCGGTTGGCTTGGGTGACCGCCACAGTTAATGAGTCTGTGGTGTCACGCATAATCAAATCTGTAGTAGTGAAGGAACTACCATCCTGCACAACCCTGGCCTGGATGTTCCAGATTCTATAGAGCCTGTACTTTTGATGCATGCGCAGGCTACCACTTGATATCTATATACCTATAAAATATATATTTAATATTACCCATAACTTCTATTTCTCTTGATCCTCAAGTTGCCAAGTCTCTTTGTTATTTGTTGTTTGTTTGGCTGCCATAACTTCTATTGCTATTTTTTTTATAATTATACAACCATTACGACAAATGCTCACAATGCACGCACTCGCATCCCTATAAACACATGCATATAAACCCTGCCTCACAATGTAACATCTCACTTTTCTTTTAACGTTTGATAGGTTTTCTCCTCCGTTGCAACACACGGGCATATTTGCTAGTAGATATTAAAGACCAAAGTACTTTTTAATCTTATTTTTTTATTTCAACTTGCATGCAAGTTCGTTTGGTAAACGGAGAGATAAGGAAACATGCAGACATGATGACTCTTTGGCCAGACCGAAGCTAGATCAACGGGAGAGAAAACCTATCAAACTTTAAAAGAAAAGTGAGATGTTACAATTATACTTTTTTTACACTTTCTATTAGAATAATAAACTATAGATTATTTTGTAATAATCATGACATCTACGCTATAAGTTAGTATTTTTTAAGAATTACATAGTACAACGCAGACGTCCATAACACACACGCACTCATCCCCTAGAACACACGCGCACGCAAATCCTACCTCTAAACAATTTTAGGAAAATACGATCACTCATGCCAAGTCGAGGACTTAAATCCGGATAAATAGATTCCACCATAAAAGATCTAACTAACTCATACTATAAGTTAGCATTGGCATCATAACTTCAGTTTTTATACTATCATTGTGTTATTAGACTTACATTTCTACGTGCGTGGTTGTTATTAAGGACCTATAGGAATAAGTAATTTTATTATCCGATCAAAGTCGATAGTTTTCGTGACATAGATTGGTTTGTCTGTTCATGATTATAAATAATAGATCTCTCAACTCCCACATAGTATCCCATGTCGACAATTACATTAGGATATGCATACAGAGAAATTTATTTTGATTAGATTTATAGAATAAAATACTTAAAATTTTCGTGCATGGATTAAGTAGTTAGATTATCAGCACATTCAAATTCTAATAAAAATATATTTACGTATAGCAAGTACTGGTTTTTATAGAGTCCCAATAGAGCACGCAATTATATAAATAAATGAAAAAATTATAAATCTTCTATCTATTCTTATCCATGTCTAGATAAATTCTATTTAGGACTCATATGCAGCTTATCTACCTCTAGATTTAAAAACAATTTAGGATTCCTTTTCATATGAAACTTCTCGTTTCCTGAAACGCATGTAGATAGGAGTCAAATACTGTCTCCGACTCAAAGTTGGCAGCCTCACGAAACGGGACTCCTAACCTCATAGGTGGCTTTATATATATCAAAGCGATAATTTCATGAGATGAACCAAAATAATGGATGGACCAACAAAAATTGATGGACCAAAAACATGGGCTGAAATTTTGTCTCTTTATTATTAGGTAGAGATAATACTCAGACAAATGGCGTTCCTCCAATTGAAACACACGGACATTTTGCTATTGATATTAAAGACCGAAGCATTTTTAATCTCATTTTTTCAATTTACAAATGGTCTCTAGACTGTCCATGTCTCATCCATGAAGCTATATTTCAAAAAAGTATGTTTAGCAAAAAAAAACTTACAAAGTTCATGAAGTTAAGCCAAACAGGGTTCTGCGTTCAGTTGGGTGTACCTTGGCTGGTAAACCCGCCGACCAACAGCAGCTCACGGCAGATGCCAACCAGCCAAAAAGCCATACATTTCTTGTAGTGTATTTTAAAAAGTATGTTTAACAAAAAAAAAGCTTACAAAGTTCATGAAGCCAAACAGGGTTCTGCGTGCTTGGCTGGTAAACCAGCCGACTAACAGCAGCTGACAGCAGATGCTAACTAGCCAGCTGTACACAACCAACCGAACTTTGAACCAGCCGAACGATACTAGTTCGATAACAAAAATGGAAGATAAATTAAATTATTTTTAGCCCATCTTATCCTAGCTCCACCCATTCTTAATTTGGGGGAGCCAAACAAAAAATTTTCAAAGGGGTAACCCAATAACAAACCTAAAATCGGTTTCTCACAAAAAAGTATCTTAAAACTTGTTTATATCAAATCTTGTTTTTTAGATTAAAACTACCACTGCAGATGCCTTACCGCGTGGCTTGTGTTTTTCTTGTGTGAAGTTTCAAAGCATGCTTAGACACCAACTAGAATGTTTTAAGAATCTTTTGGGTTTTTTATATTATTTTCTTTATTTTCAAGAACTCAATCCAATTTTTAGAAGCTTCTAGAGATATTTATATGGGCTCACAATATTTTAATTTAACTTAGTTAGATATCTTGTGTCCTAATCTATCTCTAGGATTTTTCTGAAATTCTAGTGTTCGAGGTAGACTAATTTTCTGCACTTTTCTTTTTTTATTTCACGAAAGTCCACTTTTTTCTCCTTGAACTCCAAAACCGGACAACCAACCTCCCACAACTTTTCAAACCATTCGCTTTACCTCCCTAGAGTAGTTTTGATGATGGTTTTGCTACAGTAACAGTGGTTTTATCTTTTTTTATTTATTTCGACTATTTTTTAAAAAATCATAGTAAATCACAAAATAAAAATCATAAAATGAAAAATCTAATTTTGTTAGACTCCACATGAGTAGATCTACACAAGTGAATAAATAATATGTATGTTTTATTACAAAGTTTTTGCTAATCTTTTTTTATCATTTATTTTGGCTAAATCTTTAAAAAATTATAGTAAATCATAAAAAAAAATAATAAAATAGAAGACCTAATTTTTTTAGACTCCACATAAGTAGATCTACAAATAAATATATAATATGGTATATCTTAGTACAAAGTTCTTCTTGTGGCTTTCGATCCATGCTTTTATGTAATTAATGAAAATAATTCATAATTATACCTTATATAATTTTTTTTTGTTGAACTAAAGCATACCACCATATTGTATATTTACTGTGTAGACCTACTCATATGGAGTCTAACAAAATTTGATTTTTTATTTTATGATTTCTCTATGATTTACTATGATTACTTTGTAGATCTACTCATCTGGTGTCTAACAAAATTAGATTTTCTATTTTATGTTTTTTTTGTGATTTACTATGATTCTTCAAAAATTTAGACAAAATAAATAAAAAAAAAAAGACAAAACCATTGTCCTTTTGGTTTGAAAAGTTAAGAGAGGTTATTTGTCTGGTTTTAGAGTTCACGGAGGAAAAGTAAACTTCACGAAAATTGGAGGAGAAAAAGTAAACTTTTCCTTTATTAAAACAAAAACAAAAAAAAACTCTAACAGGTTGGCAGCCCATCTCTTTTTTTTTCCCTCTGTTTCCTTCAGCCAGCCCACCAAATCACCTCTCTCATATTACTTTGTTTTCTTCAGCTTGCCCACGAGACCACATCTCTAACAGTAACAGGGCCGCAGCCCAACTCGTTCCGCCCCTACCCTTCTGCGCAAACCTATCGTTCTAGGCAACCCTAACCCACTACCCACCGCCGCTGAACTTACTCTTCCTCTCCGCCCGCCGCCGTCGCCGAGATTTGAGGGAGCGAGTATGGTTGAGTTCAAGTGCATTAACTGCAACTCAGAGTTCACTAGTGTCTCAGATCTGACGAGGCATGAGAAGAAATGCACAGAGTCCAAGCAGGCGGCCAAAGCGGGTGAAAGGACAAGGCAAGCTGAGCGAGAGGAGGGAGGTGAGGTGGCAGTAACCCAACAAGGGCGATGAGGCTATCCGCGGCGGCTCCGTTATCGCATCCGGGAAAAGCATATGGCGTACGCCAAGGTGGACGGAAGAGCCGCAGCGGCGTCCGGAAACCGTCCGCAACGAGCCAGCCCGGCAACCATGGCGGCTTCGAGGCGCCCGTATCGGGCGTGGGGCCCGTGCGGCGTTCTTGGCGCGGAAGGAGGGGAGACCGGGGAGAGAGAGAGGGAGGGGAGCGCGCCGCCATGGAGGCGCTCCTTCTAAATCGTCCGCCGCCGGAGAGGGCGCACCATGGCCGGAGCTTCGCTCGTCCGCCCGCCCCGCCACGACCCGCCGGTGGAGCTCCCCGGCCCCCGCACGACCCCGCACCGCCTTCGTCACCGTCCTCCCGCCCTCGTACGCCATAGCGCGCCACTCCTGGCGGCGGAGGAGGGCCGCAGCTCGCTGCCCGGCTGGGGGGCGCCGCTGGGCGCGAGGGCCGCCGCCACCGGGCCATCAAGGCCGAAGCTAAGCGCGCCCGCGCGAGCCGCTCTCGAGGCGTGAGCACCTCCGCGGTGGTGGCCGCTCTCGGCCGGGCCACGCCGAAGCCGGGCTGAGCAGCGGGGACCGGTGCGGCTGGCCCTCGAGGCCGTTCACGGAGCGGGGGAAGGAGGAAAGGAGGGCGCGGGCCGTGTGGTGCTGCCGTCCTGCGGTGCGGTGAGAGAGAGAGAGGAGGGAGGGAGAGAGAGGGGTAGGGGATTTAATAAAATATTCTAACATGTGAGTCCTACAGTAGATAGAGGATGGTATAGAGTATTAATGAGTGCGGGAGAAAGCTGTATAGAGGAGAGAATCTTGATGACCAGGATGTATAGAGTACGAAAATAGAGGACGATGAATGCGGATAGCCTGAGGCGCGGAAACCAGCCCGCTGGAAACCCAACTGCCGCCTCCAGGCCTACCGGGAACTGAACAAAGGTAAGGGAATCAACCGGCCAGTGCAGTTCTGTTTGGTTCTTTTATGTAAGCACTAGACTCGATAGAGAAAGCGCAGAGAAAGCGGCTATGCACTGGATTTTTTGAAATTCCGAGGGTCTGGGAGTACTAGGTTTATATATGCCGGGTCACGTGGCAGAATCAAACTGTTAGCTGTTAATTATTGTTACAAAAGCATGTGCCCAACGAATTCAAGTTACAACTCCTGGAGACAGCATATCTAGGCTGGATGGAGTGGCAGGCCTATTGTTTTGTTTTCCTGTGCTCATCCTGGGTGAATGGCTGGATAGACAGTGACAACCTACATAGTTGAGCAATTGTAACTGGAAATATAGTAGCAACTTCAAGCATAATAATTGTAATTGAAGACAGCAGTATTTTTTCCTCGTCTTGCTAGGCCGTAGAAATTTAACAAATAGTATACTCTAAATTATGCACAAGTAAATAAATCCAGATTGGATTCGGGCATCATATTAAATGTTGGACACTGATTATGCATGCACTAAATTTACTATTTTGTATGCCCTCAAGTCTTGCTACCATTACCTTTTCTATACAAAAAATTGCAGAACAAATCAGAAAAAACAAGAGCATGTGATGTCTAATATTACATATGAACAAACAAACATCTGCTATATAATATATAGACTAATTTTATGGCATGTAGGGCGCATTCCTAAAATAAAGTTCATAGATGCTTTTCTAAAAGAATTAATCTCCGAATTTCCTTTTTCACATCAAGAACACTAATGCTTTTCGTTTGGTAGCAACTAATAATAAGAACTACACTTTCATATAAAAGTTCCTTAACCTAAAATTAGAAAGGTATTAGATCTATATATAGCAATATGTACGTGTATTCAACAGTCTGTTAAGAATTAGACATAGTCCATATTTGTTTCCTTCAAAATCTAAAACTTTCCTATGATATAAAATTGATGTCTTCTGGAACAAAAAAACTGAACTTTGCTTATATAATAATTGTACACAGCCTATATATTTTATATTTTATATGAATATTAATGCAAATTAATCTAGAAACAGGATGAACATAATGCAAATTAATCTAGAAACAGGATGAAAATCAGTGCAAATTACCAGTTAACTGAGCTAATCAGGACGAGCATTAGTGCAAATTAATCTAGAACTCTATTTGGTTATGATGAGAGCTAGGGAAGCATTAAGCTACCTGATCATTAATCTCACTGCATTCGAATAGACGCATCAAGCAGCTGGTTTAGTGCCAATTTGGGCATTCCCACTTGACTGTCATTATCAGCTAACATATAGCGTTCGTTTTTATCTATAAGTAAAACATGATCAGTACAGATGCTGGAACTATATGCATGCAGAAGTGCCATATTTCTTGGTAGGGGTCTTCTCACTTTCCCGAAGAGTCTGCATAGCAAAGTACACTGTGATACATCAATTGACACTATGGCCAGTGATAGCAAGAGTGGAGTTACGTGGTCATTAAATCTCACTGGATTGGAATAGATGCTATCAAGCGGCTGGCTGATTTAGTGGCCATTTGGGCATTTCCCCCTTGACTGTCATTATCGGCTAACACATAGCGTTCGGTTTTATCTATAAGTAAAACATGTTCAGTAGAAATGTTGGAACTATATGCATATAGAGGTGCCATATTATTTCTTGGTAGGGGTCTTGTCACTTCCCAGAGGAGTCTGCATAGCAAAGTACACTGTGATATATCAATTGCCACTCAATGGCTAGGGATAGCAATAGTGGAGTTAAGAGGGACTAGGCAAAACCAGGCCCACTGAAGTTGATGGGAGAAAAATAGGGAGTTTAGCTACCATGTAAAATCTGTACCTACCTAATCCCTAGGTTATTCTCCCTGGAACCTCTTGAGCACATTGTAGTGCTTTGCTCTTTTATACTTCCTCCCTGCATAGGATAGAATAGATAGAAGATTCCTTTTATCTCCCAAAGGTGAGCAATTAAATCTACTATACTGGCATTTAATGAAGGGACAAAAAAAATTCTGGTAACAATTATATGTATATCGATACGTAATAATTAATCTGACAAAATATCATCAAAAGGATTCCCCTAGGGTTAATCACTTGTAGCCGCCAAACCAGCCCCACCCGTGTTAACATGAACATTATAATGCCATCCTGCAGTGGTAGAAGCACTGCTGATTAGCCGATTTGGGGATCAAGCCGCATCACCACATGTGGGGAAAAAAGCAGGGGGCGAAATGCAGGACCCAACAAAACTCCAATCAACTTGAATACTTGATGCATGTTCAGGTGGAATGGTATATTCAGAAGAACGAGTGGGTACAGTGTATATAGGGATAAGGGAAAAAGCTGAGCCGAAGAGATGAAAAAGAAGGGATTTTCAGGGATGGACCGACCACGAGCTTAAGGGTGAGGAGGCACCGATGATGGGGCTTTGGCCTTCGCCGACACCTTGATGTTGTGGGTCCACTCAGTACCTGCTGCCACATCGCCCATCGGTTCAGCCTCTCCAAAAGCAGAACCCAACCAGGCCCTGAAGCTAGGTCTCCCCTCTCGAACTCACTTTCCCTCTCGAGTCTTGATCGATCAGTAATGGCGGCACACTGCAGCGGCCAGCGAGCAGGAAAAGAGGACGATGCTAGAGGCAACTGCAGGGGATTTGCTGCAGCGGCGTTGCCTGCTCCTCATTCTGAGATAACACATGACAAGTGTTTGCGTGTGTTCGGAATGAGAAGGCCAGCAATGCAACCATCATCGCCAGCAGAGACGTGACAGAGAGAGATGAGGTGGGGACCCAGAGCACAAGTGAAGCTGCACCGGAGCTCTTCTTCCACCTCCATGGACGTAGCGGTGGGTGGGGAGGAGACAATGGCCGATGAGCGGAAGGAAGCAGCCTGGCGACATACGCAAGCAAATCCAGCCCAACCATGTTGCTGATGGCCTCCCTGCTTCCTGTAGTCTGTGCCTAGCCTGTCCCCGCTGCCCACCACCATGCCGCCACTGCCCTTGGCTTCCAAAGCCTCATACCCTTTATTGTACATAGGTATGGTGAGGAGAAGACAGACCGATCCGATAATGGAGGCACCATAACCAAACACAGCACCATCAGATCAGCAGCACCTTTGAGACCAGTGGCAAACACCCCATGGCACGGCGAGAGAAGAGAGGAGCTGAGGAGACACGGAGTGGATCAGGCCGAGTGGTCACTGAAGCAACCGTTGGTGAGTTGCCCACGATGCACCAAGAGAGGATACTGGGGTAGGGGAGAGACGGGGGAGCGAACCATGGGAAAGGCAACGTGACGAAAAGAAGGGAGCAGAGGAGACACATATTTTCTAGCTAGAGCCAGCCTACAGTAGTGGTTGATGACTGATGAGTACTAGCCATCGTCCATTGCCCATACGCGTGTGCAGTAATCTTACTGTCATGGACCTTGTAAGAGCCCAAAGAGGAGCACTGCTCTCCGATGGCCATACAAGCACACAGTAATTTTACTATCATGGACCTTTTATGAGCCCAAAGAGGATGCCCATGCAAGCAAGTACAGTAGTTTTACTGTTGTGGACCTTGTACGAACCCAAATAGGCGCACAACTCTCTTGAGTAGATTGGAGACATAAATGAAGTGCTCTATACTTATAGTGAACAGTTGCAGAGGGGCTCCCTGGCCTCCAATTTATTCCCGGTTAAGCATGTAACAGTTGCGAAGGGGCTCTCCGGCCTCCAATCTATTTCCGGTTAAGGATCTACATATAATACTATACTATAACACACCAAAGTAATTTGCTGTCGTGGACCCTGCAGGAACCTAAAGATATGCTCTCTTGATAGTATAGATTGGATACATGAATGAAGTACTCTAGGTGAACAGTTGCAAAGGGGCTCTCCAGCTTCCAATTTATTCCTGATTAAGGATATATATATATATATATATATATATATATATACTACAACTGCTACTATTACTATATATAACAATACTATACTACTACTTATCCATAACGATTCAATAGATAGAATATATAGTAAAATAAACACAGGCATAATTACCCTAGTGCAGAAACAACTTGTAGGCAACTCAGACCTAAACATTTTGCAATAGAAATTTGTACTTGCTATATAATATTGTCTGATTTAGTACCACATAATTATATTATGGTGTACCACATAGCTATGCAGGTATAGAAACTAGTGCTAATTGAAGTAATCAGCATTGGACATTTTGCATATGTTCTGTTGTTGGTATTTCCTATCATTTTGAAGAGCCCTAGAAACTCCCTTTTTAATATTGTTAATTTTTTCAAATATTGGGCTCAGAATGGGACTAATTACAATTTCATTTTATTACGTACTAATTTTAGTTAGAAAGGTTTTAAAAAGATTAATCATGCATGTCACCTTCACTACCCTGTCAAATAAATCAAAATTATCAATTGGTGCATATAGTACCTGCACATATAATACCTATGGATGTTTTTCAAGAAACATGTCAAGCAGGCCATCAAGGTATGGAAAAAAAATAAATGCACAACTAACTGATTTTATAGGTGTATTGAAATTTCTGATTTTATACACATCATTGACTGGAATTTCTAATTTTATAGGTACAATGGAGATGATGGAAAGAAGCCGTGATGAACTTCTGTTATAAATAATACTTCATATTATGGAACATATTCAGTACTCGGTATACTAAGAGGCTATTCCTTATGGAACTATTGCTTGGTTATTCTGTGGTTTTAAATGAAATAGTATGGAACTATCACTTTGTTAATATTCTGTGGCTATTTTCTGGTATGCTTACTGAACTATCAGAACTCTATGTGTTTGCTTGAACAGAGTCAACAATACTGGTTTGCCTATTTGGTAAGCTGAGACTATCATTTGTATTTGTCTAGTTTGCTTATGATGAGATATAGCCTAAGAATTCTTGTTTCAACGTAAAATTACTCAATATGGTTTAATGGTTATTCATTTTCTACAATGCATTTGGGTATATACAAAAGCAGGGGTAGCCCCAGGTGCCTAGGCAGGGATCATTTGATAAATTAGTTGGCTATATAATTTTCCTATTCTTTGGTTGTATGTTACATGTTCATGGGTTAGGTCAGTCTAGAACCTTCCCAGGACCCACAATGAGTTTGGTAGGTACACCATTTTGACTACTAGCAACACCACTTATTTTAGTCTACAAACTCTAGATTCAATCTGGTACTAGCTGTTGGAGTTGGACAACCAGTTAGTATGATCTTGAATATATAGATAGCCCAATTTTTTCCAATAGTACTATTATATAGGTAGCCCCATTTTTTTTCTCATTTTTGTCATCTAAATGAAATGAAAAACTGAGTCACATCATACCACAGCAGGAAAAGAGACAACCTTCCTGCAAATATGCTTCAGTGAGACATAGTTATACTCTACCAGTCAATTTCAATGCCAAAAAAAGGTACAAAATAGATACAGCTAACAAATGTACTATATTCCTGCTTCAATCAACCTGGGAAAGAACAGAGAATGATAAGAAACTATCGGTCTTTTTGCATCAAGATTTGCACTCAAGTTATTAGTAGATAACAATCATAGGCATGAAACGTAAGTTTTATGTATGACAGCCTCCATTTTTCTTCTAGCTTATACTGTTTTAAACAAGATGATCATAGAAAGTTCATAGGGAAGCTGGCCACTCCCAATGCAAGACTTGACTTTACTATTCCTATGTATTGCATACGGCATACCACTGAGAAATAACGACAGATATAGTTCTCTAACTTCAAAGTTCTCATAATGCACCCAATAAATAAATACAAATGTATAAATAGCTTTGGCAGGCACTCTTGGATCATGTTTAGGACAAAAACATTGTTATACGTCATTGGTCTCATAGGTCGTCTCATGCAGTCATGTAGGATTTGTGATGATGTGGAGAGAGGGAGGTGTGAGAGAGATATCGTGGTTTCGCAAAACAACCTCCTTACAAGCTAAAATTTAAGACAGACAATTCCTATACCATTGTATGAGTAGTTGTCATGCATCACAGCACTTCTTATGCTCTAAGAACAAACTAAGGAATTATGAATTATTAGAGCATCTCCAACAATATATCTAAAAAAATAACTGCTAAAAAATGGTGTTGGAGGCTTACCAAAAAGTATTGTTAGGAAAAAATACCCATCCTCCAACAGTTCCCAAGCTTTGGTTAAAAAACATGTTTTATCAGTTCCTAGCGTGGTCCATGAATAATTAAATTAAATAAACACAGAAGAACAATAGCCAGTTATCAAAGCACGGATGGCCCTATGAAGCACTGACCTCATCCAATCCCCGATGGCAGTCAACCCATGCGATGAGCATGCGACAAGCGTTTCTACTCCAGTGGCCCATGCAGTGAGGGCTTCTCTACTCTAGTGTCCCTGCGGTAAGGGAGAGCAGCGCTCCAACAGCCTGACAGCCATGCTGTGACGCCAAGCGTTGGCACCAGTGATGCGATGTGAGCGACAGCTTCAACACTACGAGGCTGAGGGGCACCTGTACAGTCGCCTACTAAATCCAATGGACGAACTGGCAGATGTCGTTGCACTACACAAGCTTGTTCACCTAAGACACGGCATGGTTGAGGTGTAGATAAACAAAGCTCATCCCAAACACCGGCTCACTCCCAGTTCACCACCAATTTCCCCCCAGCTCTCTGGTGCCTCCACGTTCATCTCCTAGGATTACTTGTCAAACGGGAAGAGCAAACACGACTGAAAATCAACTTTCATCTTCAATGTGGGGCCAAATGACGATATACCGCATGGAAAAGTGAGGAGTGTGGGCTCCAATTTACCAAGCGTAGAAAAGTGGGAAGCACATTTTGAGGAACTGTTGGAGTATAACTTTTCGATGCAACAAAATGAGTTTTAGGAGTGCTTTTAACAAACTATTGGAGATGCTTTTACAAGATAACTCAAAAGACAATTCATTGTACCAAGGATATGTTGCACTAACATGAGACCACCTATTCGACAACACTAATGCCACTTGCCAGCTATCAACTCTTTGTTGAATTTGTGCTCATACAGTCTATGCATGTTTTGGCATTAGCTTATCAGTGAGATTTTATGGCCAAGCAATGGAAGGCGTTGCACCCTTTTTTGCTTTTCTTTTACATTCCTGATTCTTGTTACCATGGCGATCCACACCCTCTCACAACATGTAGGTACATAAGGTGCAAGGCGATATTATGCAATAGTATCCTCTAACATGCTACGGCATCAAAACAGTGTTGGGATAGTCCCACATCGGTTATTCGATGGTGGGATGGCCAGCTTATAAGGCGGGGCGGTCCTCCCCCATTAGCTCGGGCTTTTGGGGTGAGCAGGCCTGTAAGGCCTTGTGGGCTGGGCCAACAGTGGTTATGGGCCCACACACGCTCGCTGCGCGCTATCCTGGGAAGACACAAGACCTGCCCTAGAAGACCACTCGGTTGAGGCTGAGGCCAAGATCACCGACGTGTGACTAGGGGGTGAGTGTTGGGATAGTCCCACATCGGCTAGCCGATTGGGGGGGTGGCCAGCTTATAAGGCGGGGTGCGTCTCCCCCATCAGCTCGGGCTTTTGGGGTGAGCAGGCCTGTAAGGCCTTGTGGGCTGGGCCAACAGTGGTTATGGGCCCACACACGCTCGCTGCGTGCTATCCCGGGAAGGCACAAGACCCGCCCTAGAAGACCACTCGGTTGAGGCTGGAGGCCAAGATCACCGATGTGTGACTAGGGGGTGAGTGTTGGGATAGTCCCACATCGGTTATTCGATGGTGGGATGGCCAGCTTATAAGGCGGGGCGGTCCTCCCCCATTAGCTCGGGCTTTTGGGGTGAGCAGGCCTGTAAGGCCTTGTGGGCTGGGCCAACAAACAGTAGCCCATACATACCTTTCTTGAGCTGTTCTACTAGCCATTATCCACTTCCAGATGCTCTTGCCATCTTTTCTCTTCACCCAAGCAGCAAATGACACAAGTAATGGCTGGAAATTAGCAACATCCAAACATAAATGCATGAACAGCAGAACACGACATAACTAGCATCATTAGTATCTATGCATAAGTCCACATGCTTAGTCTAGTGGCCATGAATAATAATAGTAGTCCACAATCTCACACACCACACAACAAAATAAGACAACAATAGTTCACAAAATTAAACAAAAGCAGCATGCGCAAGTCTTAGATTTGCCTCTAAAATGATACATCATCCGTCCTAGTAGTCAGCGTCTGCAGGATAACTCCAATGGATCCCTCAGATTTTGATCCCCTATCCCTCCAAGTAGGCCTCCCTCATCCAAGATTCCAACCGCTACTTCTCTATACACTAACTGACCCCTCATATTTGCCTCTCTAATTTCACTCACCTCTAATTTATCCATATCCTGTAACTAGCAAATTGGCCATTTATCTGTAAACAGTAATATTTTCAAATGCTACAATTTCTAGCCATGTTGACACAAAAAGAAAAATCCTCTTATACTGAAAGTCTGAAACTTTTTTATTTCTTGCTTCCTTTCACTAACTGAAAAGTTTGTTCCCTAACCTCTCTGCTGCCATAATTTCAGTCATAGCTGTCCATTTTTCATCTTCCTATATTACAAAAAACTTCAGAAACTTTGCAGCAGCAAAAAATGTATTTCTTGCCAGGTTGATTGCATCAAGGTAAGCAAAACCAGGGATATACTGATCAACATAACTATATATATTGTTTTGCCTAACGAATTAATTTGTGCCTTCATGTACCAAAAAGCTACGTACTGCTTCCCTGCTCTCCCTCGTTCTTGCTCTTCTACTCTGTACTAGTATCTGACTCTAGTAAACCAAGCAGCAGCGCTGCTCTCTCATCACTCACACACCCTCTGCTTCTCTTTATCTATGCTCCACGAGACCAATAGGCATAGGCGGCCACCCTAACTCTCCTCCGACGAGTACGCCCCTACCCTACCCCCAGTGAGCCATCAGTGACCTCTAACAAACAAGACCCGAGTATTGACCAGCGACAGAAGCCTTGGGGCGCACCGTGGACTGGAGCACTGGGCCATATGGCTAGGCCCAATGGTCCATCAGTATCCAGTATTCCAATTAGGCCTTAGGGCAAGCAGGGCAGGGGACAGGGCACAAGCACTGAAGCATGTGCGCTCGGCAGCGGCGCTCAGGCGGCTTGGTGTCGTGCGGTGCACAGGCCTGCAGAACTCGCCGATGAGCTCTGCTCCTGGCAAAGCGGCGGCGCCGCAGCAGGCAGGCAGCGTCGGCAGGTGGCTGCACCTGGCCAGAGCGGACACCGGACGGCAGCAGCAGTCACGGCCCACGGACAGCACATCGCTTGCGGTGCCACTGCAGCTGCAGCCTGCGAGCGCTTGCCACGTGTCGGCCTACCCCTGGCGCCGGCCTAGCCATCTAGCCACTGGCCCCTCAGGCCACTTGCTCGCTGTGCTGCATTGCCACTGTTGTGATATTGGGGATTTTTGGGTTGATATTTTGGATTTTTGGTGAATCAATCATCAGTGAATTCTGAATGGATGATGGATGGGGGAGTATTTGAAGCAGAACCGGCAATGGGTCCAACAGAGGCACGGCAAGTAGGCAGGCAGCCCCAACTCCTTAAAGCCAGAAGCCCAGAAGCGATATAAAAACTAGGCATTACCAAATTGATTGTTAATTACTTGGTAGTCAGTTAAATACATAGACATTGAACACTGATTAGTGAATTCGATTCATGGTTTTGCAGATTTGACAAGCCCTTTACAATAGAAACTCAGTTAATGGTAGTAATTTGGGACCAAGCACATCAGAAGATGAGTTTACCTCCAAAGCAGCCTCAATGTTCTTAGCGTTTGGGATTGGTATGGTTTCCTACCTGACATTTTTTTATTACATATTCACTGAGTCATCACTTACTCAATTTATTTTAACTGCAGGTTGTCTGTACCTTTTTGTTCTGATCATTTGATGTATAATAATAAATTATATGGACCAAAAAATTCTCATTTTGTGCTTTTCATGTAAGAGGTGATCATCTTAAATCTTTATCAGACACAAGAAACTAGGTATTGCTAAATTGGTTGTTAGCATGGTCTTCCTAACTGCCCCACTCCCTGTTGGTTAGCCTGGTTTGTTTCGGTCGCCTTGACAGCTAGTTCACGGGCGTGAATGTATTCAGTCAAACAGTGTGGTGTGTGTTGTAAAGGGTTCTTAACCCATCTTTCTTCTTAATATAAGCGCAGCTCTCCTGCATTTTTGGAGAAAAATCTTAAATCTTTGTCTATGTCATTTGTTTGATGAATTACCAAGTAAGATATAATTGCTACGCATTAAGCTAATAAAAATATGGAATGCATATATGGCTAGACCCCCATATTTTCGGTTGGGTCGGCCACCGCCGATGGGGAGGCCGATGAGCAACCTAGGGGTAGCTGACGGGGGGTGCGGGCATGGGCACTCAGGCTGGTCGGCAAGTAGGCACGGCCACGGGCGGCCGGCAGGCGGCGGCGCAGGCGCCCCTGGCATGTTGGACGTGGGTATGTGCCTGGGGCCTGCCGGCGGCGGCACAGACGACGGCCAAGTCTTATCCACCACCGCTGCTGCAAATCTGCCATGGACAGACCTGGATCTGTCATCGGTGTACAGAATAAGCACTCTCATCTCTCTACTGCTAACAGATATGGACGGGGATGAGGCGTACCTGCTTGGGGCACCACCGCCGTGACTGCTCGACACCTCTAGCTCCACCGCCGATGCGACGCGGCGCGGCGCAAGGAGGTGGGTGACCCGCCGCCATGGCACAGGTCAAGGCACTCGGCCCCTCCGGAGCACCCCGCAAAGGCGGCGGCGGCCGCTGCCTAGGGCAGCAGAGAGATAGAGAGATGCGACTATGCGAGATCCGTGTTTGCCTCTGTGGCTACTGGTACAGTCATACCCGGCGTGCGCAGTTACCGCAGGGTGGGGAGAGGCGCAAGGTAGCTGCACCCGGTGTACGGGCCAACACGCTCGCGAGGAGTATTATATGGGGCCAGGTGGGCTATACGTTCACATTGTAAAGGTTCACTGCCTCTTAGAAAAAGTTGTGACGTACTAGTCGGTCCCAAATTAAATGTCGTTTTTGATTTTCGTGTAACAAGTATGACTTGATTTATAGAAAATACGTACAATATTTATGTCCCCGTATAATTTTGTTAAAAAACTAGATTCAAAGATCTTTCCGATGATGCTAATTATGATACTAATCGATAATATTTATTATTTATAAAAATTACCTAAGATATGTTTTTAAAACGAAAGTTTACAGTTATTTTGTGACGGAGGGAGGAAGTAACTTTTGTCCACTGGGCCACCGCTGCGTGTCGAGCCTTGCAAAAAGCAACCAGGGGCCGTCGCTTTCTTGCTTGACCTCATCAACAAATCGTGGAGAGGTGGGGTTAAGTAGGCGACCGGACCAAAATTCTTCCAAAAAAAAAAACACCAGACCAAACCGGAAACTGGGTGAAATATGTCTGTGTTGCAATGAAATTACTATATTTTTAAATCAGTCTTGTTATTTACTAAACACATTTATAGTAAAAAAAAATTCGGCAGACACTCATATACACGAGCGCACGCTTACCTTTATGAGCGTACGTACGCACACTCTATTCTCATGAGTACCTTCGAAGAACTGAAGTAGACTGGCAAATCTCGAGATTGACGAAGTTACTCTAGGCGCTCGTTGTCGACGAGCACGTTGCCTACCATTGAAAAAATAATAATAGACTGGCAAATCTTGAGATTGACGAAGTTACTATAGACGCTCGTTGTCGACGAGCACGTTGCCTACCACTGAAAAAATAACACAGTTACATCGCTTATGCATTGAATTAACATAAAGTGGTTTCATCACCCCTGAGGTGCTCTATAAAATAAACTTAGTTGGCTGATAAAATAAAGCTGGATATTTTTCTCAGTAACTAAGTTCTTAATTTGATATATAATATTTCTCAGTGCCTAAATAATGTGGGAGCGTTAGATTTTTTTAAAAAAAAAAAGGTTTAAAAAAACTCGATCTACGGTGGCCAGACAGCCCCGCAACTTTATGCTTAAGGTAGAAGACCTCTCACGCAGACCGAGAAAACCCCCAAACTCCATGCCCCACCCTCACACAGGGGCCCATTATCCTGTAAGTGGGTCGATCCTTTTACCTGCTTTGGGAAACGCGGGACAGGCGAGGGAGTTTTTTTTACCTCGTTCGGAGAAAAATCCCCGAAAATAACACGTAAGTGCACCACACTTGGGACTCGAACTCACGCCGCGAGGGTGCCACTGAGAGTGCTAAACCAGCTGGTCTCACCCACATATTTTATTTTTCCATCCATTATGGTCAATCTCCACCTCATCTTTTCATATGCTGAGACGCACGTCACCTCCTGCAACCTAGCGTTGCCTCGTCGTCGCGACCTGTGGTCTGCAGCCAAGCGCCGCCTCATCGCCGTTGGTGGACCCATGTTTTGCATTGTCGTCGCTGCTCGCCCAACTCCTAAGCTCTGCATCTTCATTGTGCATGAGCTCCAAAACCCATCCCCCTTTTCACCTCTTTCCCGCAGTTGATTTGCACAATTTGCACGAAAAAGTTGGTTTTGCAGTTGATACATTCTCTACTGAAAAAATATCTATAGATATAGATATATCACAAACAGATGCTTAGAGTACCAGACACCGAGCCAACATGTTCTAAAAATTCGAATTTCAAAAGAAATAAATTGATTTAATTCTATTTTTATGTGTCCATTAAACTAGAAAAAACAATAACTTTATAAAATTAAAATCAACTATAAGCTTAGAAACATGGTTCTGCATAGCATTCTGCTGCAATTGTTTTTTATTATCTTACTAGGAAAAATACTAGAAAAAAAATACTGTATGCGTTGATATGGGACATATAATTTATAGTCCAGTCATTTAGACGATACGAAGTTTAGAAAATTTATTCAACAATGATGCCAAGCGTTCTCATTCATCTTGGAGTAAAACTCTAGCATGTTCGGATACGCTCTACTCGAATCCATATAGGTAAAGGGTGATTGAAGTTTTATCCAATGCTTGGATCATGCATCCCTTTAAATTGGTCTTGGGATCGACTCCTCACCGTGTCTTAACACAGTACTCTAACTTAGAAAAGAGAGAGAGAGAGAGAGAGAGAGAGAGAGCAAATGGTAACAAAAACACTAATATTTACTCAAAATATATCATAGCCTCAATTTGCATACTATTAAAGTGTTGGTATAGTTAAATATCAAGTTTTAGGACTTACTATGAGGACTAATAAAAATTTGTTGTTCATTTCATTAAGCCCAAAAAGATGGCTTGAAAATATATCATACCCTTAATTTCTATACTATCCATGTGCTAGTATACAGTTAAATACCGAGTTTTATGACTTACTTTGAGGACCTATAAAATTTTTAATTAGTCTTTATTAAAATTAATACGACTTTAGTTACCCTCCAAGCTCACTCCACCACCAGTACCATGCCACCACTGCTATAAGCACGTAACTGATGCAATGCTTTCTCCTAAGGTCTGACCTCATTGCCCACTATAGGAGGCACGGTGTGGCAGGTAGGCACTTCTCTCATGGAGTCATGGCTGTCAGGTGGTGAGATGTAATCCCTCCGTCCCTATTTAGATGTCGCCGTGGGATACGTACCACAAGTTTGACTTGATTTATAGAAAATACGTACAATATTTATATCTCCAAATAATTTTGTTAAAAAACTAGATCCAAAGATCTTTCCGATGATACTAATTATGGTACTAATCGATGATATTTATTATTTATTAAAATTGCCGCCATTTGTTTCTCGAGAAGCGAAGCGACAAGTATTTAGGGACGGAGGGAGTATTGATCTTGTCCAATGTCGTCCACTCATTGATTCTGATCTCTCTTTGTGGGGTGCTCCAAAATAACTCTGATCGAGGTCAGAGAAGGAGACGTGTACATACAGCACAGGCGGCAAATCCATAGCCCAGATGTGTGAATCCATAGTACGTACGCTAGGCGCTAGAATTTCCAGCCATCCATTGAGTTTGTTCGTCCACCATACATCGACCGACATTCTCGCTTTTTACAAGCCAGTGGCAAAGAAAAACTTCATCTTGAACTCACCTTCAGTCTTGTTTCAATTTTTTTTTAAAAACATCCATTGAGGCATAGATTTATATAGCTGTTGTACGTTAGTTCCATTGAAGCAAGAGGGCTATAGAGATCATACCAAAATAATGATACCAAAAAAAGAGGATAAATTTTGCCTTTTTATTATTAGGTAATAGATTAATTGGAGTGGGTTTCAAATTGAAAATTTCATTGTGATATTTCCCTAATTTTTCTCCCTCTCTTATTTTTTTTGAGAAACCGGGAATGTACTGTATTTCATAAATATTTCTGATGGTTTACAACCCAACGCTTACAACAACACCCTCGAAAGAAAAAAGAAAATTAAATTCAAGTCCTTGTAGCTTGACTCGGTGATCCTCGTCACCGGCGGCCGGAATCGCGTTGAAGCCGACTACCCTCCCGATGAAGAATCTTCAAAGATTTTAAACGACACCAAGAGCAGCATACCGGCATCACCAACATGCTTTTTACACACGCTGAACGCACATGCCTAACAAGGTGCCCAAAGAGCCATCGCATCGCCGGACGACGAGGGAGCCGGGCACCTCACCCACCGATATCCCCGGAATGCCGACCAGCAGACCCAGAGGGGAAAGAAACCACCAGAAAAAGGTGGGAGCAAAAGAACAACCAGATTTCACAGGTTGGTAGGAACACCGGCCAGATCACAGCCAGGGTATGTTTCCTCGATTTACCGACGCCCGATGGAGCACCGAACGCAAAGAGAAATCCGGAATAAATTTATTCCACCACACATGGGGAAAAACAGCAGCCCTATCTCAGCAGCAAGATAGAGCAACACAAACCTCCCTCGCCCCTCACCGGAGATGATACAGACAAAGGCATCACCAACGACACTGTGAGATCCGCACCGGAGGATCACCGTCGACGGAGCAACACCAGCAGCGTGTAACACCCCCGGTGTTACGTTAGCCTAAACCTGACATGTCATCATCATCATTGCATGAGCATTCATAATTAGAGAACACTAATTCAAACAAACAAAATGAGTTTATCAATTTCTAGGGTTGGTTGAGCTCTTTCATACCGTATGCGTATGTGCATGTCATTAAACCTTCTTCACAATTTTACTTTTGTTTATAAAAGCAACCAAATAAAAGCAATCTTGGTGTGTACAAGTGCTTGGCTAACCCTAGCTCACACCCTAACCATGTTTTATAAGTCAAATGATGCAAAAGCAAGAATCGAAATTGGATTTGGAATCCGAATCCCAAAACCCTAACCCTAGTGGTTAAGTGTTGGAATTCGAATTTCATTTTCAATTTCGGTGAGCTAACCATAATTGGTTTTCTAAATAAAAGTTGCTAACCAATGGCACTATTTCAAAGTATGAACTTTGTACTTTGAAACCATGCCATTGGTTGGGTTTGAAAAGTTCCACAACATCATTAATTAATTGCCCAACAATCCAATTTGAAAATCCTTTTCAAAATCCAAATTTTAAAAGCCTTTTTGCCCCTTTTACAATTTCACCTCAAAATATTCAAAATTTGGGAAAACTCCAAAAATACAGTTTGTGCATCTCTTTGAGCTCTACAACTTTGGTATATAAAGTTTTTCAAGCTTTTGAATAAAATTTGAATTAATTTCAAAAGTTATTTGAATTGCAAAGTATCCCCTTTTGAGTTTTAAACTCTAATTCAAAAACTATTTGGTTTCATGAAAAACTTCCTACATGAAAGTTGTAAATCATGAGAAATGGAACAACTTTTATTTTTGGAGATTTTCATCTTTTATTTAAAAATTAAAAGTAATTTTGAAATTCTTAAAATTGTTGTTTTGCCCTCTTTTTGAATTTGAAATGCAAATTCAAAATCTATTTGAAATCTGACAAAACTTCTTAAATAGAAGTTGTAGAGAATTAAATTTTGCACAATCTGTATTTTGGGAATTTTTCAACTTTTATTCAATATTTTGGAGTAATTTGAAAAAGGGGAAGGAAAAGATCTCTGTGCTACAGTGTTGCTGACGTCATCATCACTTCCCCCTCCCTCTGTTCATCGCCGTCGCCGTGGCTCGCCGCCCATGTCGGCCTGTCGCCGCGGTCGCCAGCGCGCCTGCGCGAGAAGCTTCACCGCCTTCGTGTCGTCTATCCGTTCGCCGCCCTCGACTACAAAGCTTGGAGACGGCTGGAGCACGCCTCCTCCTTTCTTCCGGCCGCCGCAGTCCTCTCCCTTCTCCGGCAAAATTGCCGTGCGCTGCTCCACGATCATCCCCACCCACTTGCCAACAGCTCCGCGATCCTCTCGCGCACCTCCCAAGCTTGCCAGAGCCGTCTTTGATCGCCGGAGGAGCTCGCGCGTCGCTTTCTTCTCCAGAGCCGGCTGGCCGCCGCCGCAAGCCGTTCCTCCGCGGCCAAGCCTCTCTGCTCCGCCTCCACTCCAACCGAATAGCACAGCAAGTCACGGTGAGCCTCCTCCTCCTCCTCCGAGGCTCAATCGAGCTTTGTGTCCACCGTAACCGCCATCTCGTGTCACCGCCGTCGTGCCGCCGCCGCTGCGGACACCGTCAGGTGTGCTCTGGTCACGCACAGTAGCCGTGAAGTAGCTCGTTGAGTTCGCCTTGGAGTGGGGAGTCCTTTTCTGTGATCGGTTTAGTCGGAGAGTCGTCGTCGACGAGCCGCTGCCGTCCGCCGCCGTCGTGTCCTCCGGTGAGCCGGAGAAAGAAGAAAGGGAAGGAAAGAGACTGCCGCGCGGGACCGGCTTGTCAGCGAGCGAAGGAGAGAGGCAGGCCGCGCGTGCGGGCCTAGTTGGGCGGGCCGCCAAGCGCACACGCCCGCTGCTGGAGAAAGCAGGCCGGGCCGGCGCTGCTGGCTGGACCGGGCCGTGCAGGGCTGCCTGAGTGAGCCCACGGGGGAGGGAAGGAATGGTTTTCCTTTTTCCAATTTAATTTCTAAAGCTAATTTTCACCTTTTTTGCTATAAATTTATTTGGGCACCTAAAAATATGAAAATTATATATCTGTGATCCTTGAGTGATGATCTTTGTAGGAAAAATACTAACTTTGTTTTTCCAATAAATTTGATCTATGCAATAAATTGCTCTTTTAATTAAGAAATGCCACTTCCATGATTTTTCATAATTAAAATATAAGTCCAAAAATTATGAAATTTGTTTTGTGTGCTAATTAGATGATAATGATCTTAATTATGAAGTTTGATCATGTTTTGACTAAGTTTTGTTTTATGCTTAATTAATCCTTTAATTAATTAATGTTTAATTAATCAATTCTTGATGTAATTAGGGTTTAATTAATCCCTAATTAGCAAGTTAATTAGCGGCTTTCAACGACTGTAAAAATGGTCAATAAATTAGTAATCACCTCTAATCACTTTGTTAGTGTTGTCCGATTTTGGGATTGAATGATGACCCTAGGTCATTAACCCTAATGACCTTCGGCATTTTATGTTGATTACAAGCATCGTTAGTCCGTCGTCGTCGACGCTAGTTATACCTTCTTAGTGCAACTATACCGTGAAGGAAAGTTGTACTCAAGATAGGTTAACAATCGTTGCATCATTATCGCATGCTCTTTTTACTACTGCATCATAATCATGCATCTTAATCGTGTAGCCGTGCCGTCTGAAGAAGGTGTTCGGCGTGAGGAGATTGGTCCTGATCTCAGCAGTGCCATCGCTAATCCTAACCGTCGAGCCCCAAGGCAAGCCCCGGATGCATTTAAACCCTACCTTGTATTTGAAAAGCTTTTATATTGTATGTTGATGATGTGATGCATTAGGTAACGGAGTTGTGTGATCACCTAATTTGGTGCATTTACCATACCTTGATATATACCCTGGATACCTGTTTTAATTTCAAAAATGCTAGTGCATGCTTAGCCCTGTAAATAGCACAGGCTTTATGAAATGTTTTTAAAGATGTGATAACAAAAGTTCCCCCTTGAGGGCAATTACGAAAAACGATGCTACTTGTTGGTATCCCTTCACTTTGATCGGGTCAAAGGGTACGCAACAAGAGCATGATGATGAGTAAATTGAGACCGGGTGGAGTGACTTGCACCGGGAAGGGCTAGTGCCCCGGTGTAGTGTCGTCCCACTTGTGAGTCGATTAAGCACCGTTCGTTGCCTTGGCCCTTGGATCATGAGGTTATTGGATAGTACTAGTCGCATGCTAATGGCGGTAAGCTCCTTTGTATGATCCATGCGAGAGCGGACAACCGCACGGGAAGTAGCGTGTACCCATACTACGGGTATACCCGTCGGCGGTTGTGACCGACGGCGTAGGAAAATGGTGTCTTGTACTCTCGTGGCTAGGATCCGTTACGGCGGGGAGAAATGCAAGTGTGAGTTGATGTATGTGAGATGTTTGGTCCTGCATACATCGTGGTGGCTAGGAAGCCCCAATTTGGGTATATAAAGCGATTCGAATCGTCGTGTGCTCCACGATATGGGAGCCGTGATCCTAGCACCAAGCATCGTAGTAATAATGGAAGTTGATGATGGAAAGTTTTGAATCCGATACTTGGTTGACAAGTGATTGATGTAGTAAAGTAAGGACTGGCTTAGTCTCTTTTGCAAAGGTGTCATTTGATCTTGCTAAAGCCTCACCTTGATTCCTATTAGCCAAAGCATTCCCGAGTCTTCTCCCCAATTTTTGGTCGGGTAAGTCTTGCGGAGTACTTTTTGTACTCGGGGTTTGTTCAACCCCCATTGTGTGAGGTGAACCGCGTGAGCAAGTGTGTTACGGCCCTTGCCGCATGACGGTCGTTGATGAAGTGGACCGACGAGGAATAGATTGTGTGGCCCGTGGGCGGGGCACTTTTCGTTGTGTGATTGTAACAAAGTTAAGTAATGATACTTTTATTTGTCTTGTAATAATGCTACTACGGTTTGTATAAGTTTGACAAAAGTTTTGTAAAATAAGTTATTGTAAGTCTTCCGCTACTCTGGTATTTTGTATGAAAACTGTTGTAATACTGTGATATCTCTGTAAGTATCGATCCTGGAGGAATTGTGGTTTATCGGGGGTTCACCCGACGGGACATTCTAGGTTATGTGGTACTCAAGTACGGCTGACAGAGGTCTTTAGGACAATGTCGGTGCTTGTGGGCCATATAATTTAGAAGGTTACGCCCGAGAGGGTATCGAGCGGTACTTATAAAGATACTCACAGTATTACTTTTCAAAACTTCAAAATACTTTGTATCCAAAAGTTAAATGGGTTTTAGTCCAAATTGCTTCTGCTCCGTCTTAATTCTTTCTTGTAACCTTCTAGGTGCTATTTAAAAGAAGTCTTAAGCGGAGTATCATGTTGTTTTCCTTTTTGCCCTATTTTATTAAAAGAATGCTTATGTCACTTTAAAGAGTCTTTTGCTTGATCCGTAGGTTCGATCATGCATCATGTTTAATTCACTTGTTTAAAGAATCATATCCCCGATAACAAGTGGTTGGGCTAAGTAAAATCAATCCTATTCTTGCTAGCCCTAGGATTTCCATCTTATAGGCTTTGCTTGTGTATAAATATAATCTTGGCTATAACAGATGTCTGGCAACACTCGTGCGGGTTCTTCACACGAGGGAGGTGAGGTCCCTCAGGCACCACCAGCACCACCGTCCTTATGGGCGTGGGCGGCTTTAGTCCATGCCACTATCGAGAATGCCCGTATGCTACGGGGGAAATGAGTCGAAAAGTCGAATGCCCCACATGAGAATCATGGTCGTCGTAATCACGACGAAATCACATATGCGGATTTCATCGAAACTCGTCCGCCCGGTGTTCACAAGGGCCGAGGAACCCCTAGAAGCTAATGACCGGCTTCGTATTATAAATCTAAAGTTTGACCTGCTAGAGGGTTGTCCCGACTTGTTGAAACCCAAGTTTCTTTGCCCAACAGTTGAGAGGCCCCGTGATCCGCATGGTGGGCAAATTTTCTCGCACGTCGCCCCGGTTGGTCGACAAGTCACTTGGGCTATGTTCCAAGATGCCTTCCGTCGGCATTTCATTCTCGACGGAGTGATGCAAGCCAAGCTAGAAGAGTTTCTAGCCATAAAAGCAAGGTGGTCGGTCAAGTAGTGCAAAGATGTGAATCTGTTTAGTCATCTATCACAGTATGCACCGGAACATGTGGATACGGACATCAAGAAAAAGAAATGTTTTATTCGGGGTTTAAAGAGTGATGTTGAAACCCACCTTACTGCAAATCCGAATGCCACATTTTATGAGGCTGTGGATATTGCGATATCTTATGAAAGATCCATGCTTAAACAGAAGAGTGAAGAGCGGCGTACTTCTTCTAGCCTTTCTGGCGGAATCCAGAAACGCCAGAAGGTTATATACCACCCGACTCAGCATACCCACCAGCAATCTCACTATCCACAGCACCAGCAAAGCCACCAATCCTATCACTACCCACAGCAGCAGCGGCAAGCCCCACAGCAACGGTGTACACTCACCCGCCGCCACAACCTATCGCCAGCCCGAATACCCGGGGTATTCGAACTCCCACTCCACCCCGGCTCCCCGAGGCGCGCCATCCACCGGTAGAGGTCCCTGTTTTAACTGTGGAGAGTCAGGACACTTCATTCAATATTGTCCTTATCCAAAGCCGAGTGATCCCAACTTCCAACAAGGATCCGGTAACCAGCGAAGATCGTAACCAAGGCGTAGGTAAATCACGTATGTCCCGAAGGTGAATACCGGGAAGAAGGCGGGCGTGTATATCATGTCCAAACTGGAGATGTTCTTAAAGGAGAACCTGTTTTTATGGGTATGTTCCATGTCACCAGTCATCCCGCAATTACATTATTTGATTACGGTGCATCACATACATTCATCAACCGTAATTTCGTTGAAAAGCATGAAATCCCCATAGAAGAAATCAAGGATATACACGAGGTCCGTGGAGTTTCCCGACGTGTTCCCCGAGGAATTCTTGAATGAGCCTTTCCGAAGTTTCCTCCTTCTTTCTTCTAGGTCACGATTCGTTTCTAAGAATTGTGACTTCGAAAAAAAACATGAGACTTGTAATATGAACCCTTCTACCTCCCTTATGAAACCATGTAAGGTGTGTCTACTTGATACATTTCCTTTTCCATTACTTAGCCCTAAGCTTTGAATCTCGGGACAAGATTCCTTTAAAGGGAATATAATGTAACACCCCCGGTGTTACGTTAGCCTAAACGACATGTCATCATCATCATTGCATGAGCATTCATAATTAGAGAACACTAATTCAAACAAACAAAATGAGTTTATCAATTTCTAGGGTTGGTTGAGCTCTTTCATATCGTATGCGTATGTGCATGTCATTAAACCTTCTTCACAATTTTACTTTTGTTTATAAAAGCAACCAAATAAAAGCAATCTTGGTGTGTACAAGTGCTTGGCTAACCCTAGCTCACACCCTAACCATGTTTTATAAGTCAAATGATGCAAAAGCAAGAATCGAAATTGGATTTGGAATCGAATCCCAAAACCCTAACCCTAGTGGTTAAGTGTTGGAATTCGAATTTCATTTTCAATTTCGGTGAGCTAACCATAATTGGTTTTCTAAATAAAAGTTGCTAACCAATGGCACTATTTCAAAGTATGAACTTTGTACTTTGAAACCATGCCATTGGTTGGGTTTGAAAAGTTCCACAACATCATTAATTAATTGCCCAACAATCCAATTTGAAAATCCTTTTCAAAATCCAAATTTTAAAAGCCTTTTTGCCCCTTTTACAATTTCACCTCAAAATATTCAAAATTTGGGAAAACTCCAAAAAATACAGTTTGTGCATCTCTTTGAGCTCTACAACTTTGGTATATAAAGTTTTTCAAGCTTTTGAATAAAATTTGAATTAATTTTAAAAGTTATTTGAATTGCAAAGTATCCCCTTTTGAGTTTTAAACTCTAATTCAAAAACTATTTGGTTTCATGAAAAACTTCCTACATGAAAGTTGTAAATCATGAGAAATGGAACAACTTTTATTTTTGGAGATTTTCATCTTTTATTTAAAAATTAAAAGTAATTTTGAAATTCTTAAAATTAAGGTTTTGCCCTCTTTTTTGAATTTGAAATGCAAATTCAAAATCTATTTGAAATCTGACAAAACTTCTTAAATAGAAGTTGTAGAGAATTAAATTTTGCACAATCTGTATTTTGGGAATTTTTCAACTTTTATTCAATATTTTGGAGTAATTTGAAAAAGGGGAAGGAAAAGATCTACGTACTCTGGTGTTGCCGACGTCATCATCACTTCCCCCCCCCTCTGTTGTTCATCGCCGTCGCCGTGGCTCGCCGCCCATGTCGACTGTCGCCTGCTGATCGCCGTCGCCGCCTGCGAGAAGCTTCACCGCCTTCGTGTGCCGTCTATCCGTTCGCCGCCCTCGACTACAAAGCTTGGAGGCTACTGAGCACGCCTCCTCCTTTCTTCCGGCGCCGCGGTCCTCTCCCTTCTCCGGCAAAATTGCCGTGCGCTGCCTCCACGATCATCCCCACCCACTTGCCAACAGCTCCGCGATCCCTCGCGCACCTCCCAAGCTTGCGAGCCGTCTTTGATCGCCCAGGAGGCTTCGTCGCATCGTCGCTTCTTCTCGAGCCGTGGCCGGCGCATCCCGCCGTTCCTCGCGGCCAAGCCTCTGCTCCGCCTCCACTCCAACCGAATAGCACAGACAAGTCACGGTGAGCCTCCTCCTCCTCCTCCGAGGCTCAATCGAGCTTTGTGTCCACCGTAACCGCCATCTCGTGTCACCGCCGTCGTGCGCCGCTTGGCCGCCGGACACCGTCATGGTGTGCTCTGCAGTCACGCCGCGATGAGCCGTGAAGTAGCTCGTTGAGTTCGCCTTGGAGTGGGGGGGAGTCCTTTTCTCGTGATCGGTTTAGTCGGAGAGTCGTCGCCGACGAGCCGCTGCCGCCCGCCGCCGTCGTGTCCTCCGGTGAGCCGGAGAAAGAAGAAAGGGAAGGAAAGAGATCGCTGGCGGGGGACCTTTGTCGGGCGAAGGAGAAGGAGAGGAGGCGCGTGAGGGCCTAGTTGGGCCGGGCCGCGCGACACGCCAGCTGCTGCTGAGAAAGCAGGCCGGGCCGGCGCCGCTGGGCTGGACCGGGCCGTGCGGGGGCTGCAGTGAGCCCACGGGAGGGAAGGAATGGTTTTCCTTTTTCCAATTTAATTTCTAAAAGCTAATTTTCACCTTTTTTGCTATAAATTTATTTGGGCACCTAAAAATATGAAAATTATATATCTGTGATCCTTGAGTGATGATCTTTGTAGGAAAAATACTAACTTTGTTTTTCCAATAAATTTGATCTATGCAATAAATTGCTCTTTTAATTAAGAAATGCCACTTCCATGATTTTTCATAATTAAAATATAAGTCCAAAAATTATGAAATTTGTTTTGTGTGCTAATTAGATGATAATGATCTTAATTATGAAGTTTGATCATGTTTTGACTAAGTTTTGTTTTATGCTTAATTAATCCTTTAATTAATTAATGTTTAATTAATCAATTCTTGATGTAATTAGGGTTTAATTAATCCCTAATTAGCAAGTTAATTAGCGGCTTTCAACGACTGTAAAAATGGTCAATAAATTAGTAATCACCTCTAATCACTTTGTTAGTGTTGTGCGATTTTGGGATTGAATGATGACCCTAGGTCATTAACCCTAATGACCTTCGGCATTTTATGTTGATTGCGCATCGTTAGTCCGTCGTCGTCGACGCTAGTTATACCTTCTTAGTGCAACTATACCGTGAAGGAAAGTTGTACTCAAGATAGGTTAACAATCGTTGCATCATTATCGCATGCTCTTTTTACTCTTGCATCATAATCATGCATCTTAATCGTGTAGCCGTGCCAGTCGAAGAAGGTGTTCGGCGTGAGGAGATTGGTCCCGATCTCGGCGGTGCCATCGCTAATCCTAACTTCGTGCCGAGCCCCAAGGCAAGCCCCGGATGCATTTAAACCCTACCTTGTATTTCGAAAAGCTTTTTTATATTGTATGTTGATGATGTGATGCATTAGGTAACAGGAGTTGTGTGATCACCTAATTTGGTGCATTTACCATACCTTGATATATACCACGGATACCTGTTTTAATTTCAAAAATGCTAGTGCATGCTTAGCCTCAGTAAATAGCACAGGCTTTATGAAATGTTTTTAAAGATGTGATAACAAAAGTTCCCCTTGAGGGCAATTACGAAAACCTCGATGCTACTTGTTGGTATCCCTTCACTTTGATCGGGTCAAGGGTACGCAACAAGAGCATGATGATGAGTAAATTGAGACCGGGTGGAGTGACTTGCACCCGGGAAGGGCTAGTGCCCCGGTGTAGTGTCGTCCACTTGTGAGTCGATTAAGCACCGTTCGTTGCCTTGGCCCTTGGATCATGAGGTTATTGGATAGTACTAGTCGCATGCTAATGGCGGTAAGCTCCCTTGTATGATCCATGCGAGAACGGACAACCGGCACACGGAAGTAGCGTGTACCCATACTACGGGTATACCCGTCGACGGTTGTGACCGACGGCGTAGGAAAATGGTGTACTTGTACTCTCGTGGCTAGGATCCGCTGGCGGGGAGAAATGCAAGTGTGAGTTGATGTATGTGAGATGTTTGGTCCTGCATACATCGTGTGGCTAGAAGCCCCAATTTGGGTATATAAAGCGATTCGAATCGTCGTGTGCTCCACGATATGGGAGCCGTGATCCTAGCACCGGCATCGTAGTAATAATGGAAGTTGATGATGGAAAGTTTTGAATCCGATACTTGGTTGACAAGTGATTGATGTAGTAAAGTAAGGGTGGCTTAGTCTCTTTTGCAAAGGTGTCATTTGATCTTGCTAAAGCCTCACCTTGATTCCTATTAGCCAAAGCATTCCCGAGTCTTCTCCCCAATTTTTGGTCGGGTAAGTCTTGCGGAGTACTTTTTTGTACTCGGGGTTTGTTCAACCCCATTTGCAGGTGAACCGCGTGAGCAAGTGTGTTACGCCCTTCTGCCGCATGACGGTCGTTGATGAAGTGACCGACGAGGAATAGATTGTGTGGCCCGTGGGCAGGGCACTTTCGTTGTGTGATTGTAACAAAGTTAAGTAATGATACTTCCGCTGTCTTGTAATAATGCTACTCTGGTTTGTATAAGTTTGACAAAAGTTTTATAAAATAAGTTATTGTAAGTCTTCCGCTACTCGGTATTTTGTATGAAAAACCGTTGTAATACCGTGATATCTCTGTAAGTATCGATCCTGGAGGAATTGTGGTTTATCGGGGGGTTCACCCGACGGGACATTCTAGGTTATGTGGTACTCAAGTACGGCCGACGTGAGGTCTTTAGGACAATGTCGGTGCTTGTGGGCCATATAATTTAGAAGGTTCTCGCCACGTAGGGTATCGTGAGCGGTACTTATAAAGATACTCACAAGATTACTTTTCAAAACTTCAAAATACTTTGTATCCAAAAGTTAAATGGGTTTTAGTCCAAATTGCTTACGCCTCCGTCTTAATTCTTTCTTGTAACCTTCTAGGTGCTATTTAAAAGAAGTCTTAAGCGGAGTATCATGTTGTTTTCCTTTTTGCCCTATTTTATTAAAAGAATGCTTATGTCACTTTAAAGAGTCTTTTGCTTGATCCGTAGGTTCGATCATGCATCATGTTTAATTCACTTGTTTAAAGAATCATATCCCCGATAACAAGTGGTTGGGCTAAGTAAAATCAATCCTATTCTTGCTAGCCCTAGGATTTCCATCTTATAGGCTTTGCTTGTGTATAAATATAATCTTGGCTATAACAGATGTCCTGGCAACACTCGTGCGGGTTCTTCACACGAGGGAGGTGAGGTCCCTCGGGCACCACCAAAGACCACCGTCCTTATTGAAAACGTGGCGGCTTTTAGTCCATGCCACTATTGAGAATGCCCGTATGCTACGGAAATGAGTCGAGAAAAGTCGAGAATGCCCCACATGAGAATCATGGTCGTCGTAATCACGACGAAATCACATATGCGGATTTCATGAAACTCGTCCGCCCGGTGTTCACAAGGGCCGAGGAACCCCTAGAAGCTAATGACCGGCTTCGTATTATAAATCTAAAGTTTGACCTCGCTAGAGGGTTGTCCCGACTTGTTGAAACCCAAGTTTGCTGCCCAACAGGTTGAGAGGCCCCGCATCCGCATGGTGGGCAAATTTTTTCGCAGACGTCGCCCGGTTGGTGACAAGTCACTTGGGCTATGTTCCAAGATGCCTTCCGTCAAGCATTTCATTCCCCGACGGAGTGATGCAAGCCAAGCTAGAAGAGTTTCTAGCCATAAAGCAAGGTGGTCGGTCAAGTAGTGCAAGTATGTGAATCTGTTTAGTCATCTATCACAAAGTATGCACCGGAACATGTGGATACGACATCAAGAAAAAGAAATGTTTTATTCGGGGTTTAAAGAGTGATGTTGAAACCCACCTTATCGCAAATCCGAATGCCACATTTTATGAGGTTGTGGATATTGCGATATCTTATGAAAGATCCATGCTTAAACAGAAGAGTGAAGAGCGGCGTACTTCTTCTAGCCTTTCGGGCGGAACTAAACGAGGAAGGTTATATACCACCCGACTCAAAGATACCCACCAAAGCAATCTCACTATCCACAAGCACCGGCAAAGCCACCAATCCTATCACTACCCACAGCAGCAAAGAAGCAAGCCCCACAGCAAAGGTGTACACTCACCCCCGCGCGCCACAACCTATCCCCAGCAGCCGAATACCCAGGGTATTCGAACTCCCACTCCACCAGCTCCCCAGGCGCCATCCACTGGTAGAGGTCCCTGTTTTAACTGTGGAGAGTCCGGACACTTCATTCAATATTGTCCTTATCCAAAGCCGAGTGATCCCAACTTCCAACAAGGATCTGGTAACCAGCAGTATCAGAACCAAGGCAGAGGTAAATCACAGTATGTCCCGAAGGTGAATACCGGGAAGAAGACTGGGCGTGTATATCATGTCCAAACTGGAGATGTTCTTAAAGGAGAACCTGTTTTTATGGGTATGTTCCATGTCACCAGTCATCCTGCAATTACATTATTTGATTCTGGTGCATCACATACATTCATCAACCGTAATTTCGTTGAAAAGCATGAAATCCCCATAGAAGAAATCAAGGATATACCTGAGGTCTGTGAGTTTCCCGACGTGTTCCCCGAGGAATTCTTGAATGAGCCTTTCCCGAAGTTTCCTCCTTCTTTCTTCTAGGTCACGATTCGTTTCTAAGAATTGTGACTTTCCGAAAACATGAGACTTGTAATATGAACCCTTCTACCTCCCTTATGAAACCATGTAAGGTGTGTCTACTTGATACATTTCCTTTTCCATTACTTAGCCCTAAGCTTTGAATCTCGGGACGAGATTCCTTTTAAGGGGAATATAATGTAACACCCCCGGTGTTACGTTAGCCTAAACCTGACATGTCATCATCATCATTGCATGAGCATTCATAATTAGAGAACACTAATTCAAACAAACAAAATGAGTTTATCAATTTCTAGGGTTGGTTGAGCTCTTTCATATCGTATGCGTATGTGCATGTCATTAAACCTTCTTCACAATTTTACTTTTGTTTATAAAAGCAACCAAATAAAAGCAATCTTGGTGTGTACAAGTGCTTGGCTAACCCTAGCTCACACCCTAACCATGTTTTATAAGTCAAATGATGCAAAAGCAAGAATCGAAATTGGATTTGGAATCCGAATCCCAAAACCCTAACCCTAGTGGTTAAGTGTTGGAATTCGAATTTCATTTTCAATTTCGGTGAGCTAACCATAATTGGTTTTCTAAATAAAAGTTGCTAACCAATGGCACTATTTCAAAGTATGAACTTTGTACTTTGAAACCATGCCATTGGTTGGGTTTGAAAAAGTTCCACAACATCATTAATTAATTGCCCAACAATCCAATTTGAAAATCCTTTTCAAAATCCAAATTTTAAAAGCCTTTTTGCCCCTTTTACAATTTCACCTCAAAATATTCAAAATTTGGGAAAACTCCAAAAATACAGTTTGTGCATCTCTTTGAGCTCTACAACTTTGGTATATAAAGTTTTTCAAGCTTTTTGAATAAAATTTGAATTAATTTCAAAAGTTATTTGAATTGCAAAGTATCCCCTTTTGAGTTTTAAACTCTAATTCAAAAACTATTTGGTTTCATGAAAAACTTCCTACATGAAAGTTGTAAATCATGAGAAATGGAACAACTTTTATTTTTGGAGATTTTCATCTTTTATTTAAAAATTAAAAGTAATTTTGAAATTCTTAAAATTAAGGTTTTGCCCTCTTTTTTTGAATTTGAAATGCAAATTCAAAATCTATTTGAAATCTGACAAAACTTCTTAAATAGAAGTTGTAGAGAATTAAATTTTGCACAATCTGTATTTTGGGAATTTTTCAACTTTTATTCAATATTTTGGAGTAATTTGAAAAAGGGGAAGGAAAAGATCTCGTGGCTCTGTTGTTGCCGACGTCATCATCACTTCCCCCTCCCCTCTGTTCATCGCCGCCGCCGTGGCTCGCCGCCCATGTCGGCCTGTCGCCGCTGTCGCCAGCGCCTACGCGCGAGAAGCTTCACCGCCTTCGTGTCGTCTATCCGTTCGCCGCCCTCGACTACAAAGCTTGAGACGGGGCCGAGCACTCCTCCTTTCTTCCGGCCGCCAGCCCCTCTCCCTTCTCCGGCAAAATTGCCGTGCGCTGCTCCACGATCATCCCCACCCACTTGCCAACAGCTCCGCGATCCTCTCGCGCACCTCCCAAGCTTGCCGCAGCCGCCTTTTGATTGCCGGAGGAGCTCATCTTTTCTTCTCCAGCCGGGCCACCGCCGCCGCAGCCGTTCCTCCCGCGGCCAAGCCTCACCGCCCGCCTCCACTCCAACCGAATAGCACAGCAAGTCACGGTGAGCCTCCTCCTCCTCCGAGGCTCAATCGAGCTTTGTGTCCACCGTAACCGCTTATCCGTGTCACCGCTGGGTCGTGCCGCCGAGGCCGCCGACACCGCCATGTGTGCTACCGTCACGCACAAGAGGCGTGAAGTAGCTCGCTGAGTTCGCCTTGGAGTGGGGAGTCCTTTTCTGTGATCGGGTTTAGTCGAGAGAGTCGTCGCCGACGAAGCCGTCCCCGCTCGTGTCCTCCGGTGAGCCGAGAAAGAAGAAAGGGAAGGAAAGAGATCGACATTGCTGACCGGCTTGTCGGCCAGGCGCGAAGGCAGGCAGCAGCAAGGGCCTAGTTGGGCCGGCCGATTACAGACACGCCTGCGCTGTGGGGAGAAAGCAGGCCGGGCCGGGCTGCTGGGCTGGACTGGCCGCAGGGCTGCTGCAAGTGAGCCCACGGGAGGGAAGGAATGGTTTTCCTTTTTCCAATTTAATTTCTAAAAGCTAATTTTCACCTTTTTGCTATAAATTTATTTGGGCACCTAAAAATATGAAAATTATATATCTGTGATCCTTGAGTGATGATCTTTGTAGGAAAAATACTAACTTTGTTTTTCCAATAAATTTGATCTATGCAATAAATTGCTCTTTTAATTAAGAAATGCCACTTCCATGATTTTTCATAATTAAAATATAAGTCCAAAAATTATGAAATTTGTTTTGTGTGCTAATTAGATGATAATGATCTTAATTATGAAGTTTGATCATGTTTTGACTAAGTTTTGTTTTATGCTTAATTAATCCTTTAATTAATTAATGTTTAATTAATCAATTCTTGATGTAATTAGGGTTTAATTAATCCCTAATTAGCAAGTTAATTAGCGGCTTTCAACGACTGTAAAAATGGTCAATAAATTAGTAATCACCTCTAATCACTGTTAGTGTTGTCTGATTTTGGGATTGAATGATGACCCTAGGTCATTAACCCTAATGACCTTCGGCATTTTATGTTGATTGCGCATCGTTAGTCCGTCGTCGTCGACGCTAGTTATACCTTCTTAGTGCAACTATACCGTGAAGGAAAGTTGTACTCAAGATAGGTTAACAATCGTTGCATCATTATCGCATGCTCTTTTTACTACTGCATCATAATCATGCATCTTAATCGTGTAGCCGTGCCGTCTGAAGAAGGTGTTCGGCGTGAGGAGATTGGTCCTGATCTCAGCAGTGCCATCGCTAATCCTAACTTCGTCGAGCCCCAAGGCAAGCCCCGGATGCATTTAAACCCTACCTTGTATTTCGAAAAGCTTTTATATTGTATGTTGATGATGTGATGCATTAGGTAACAGGAGTTGTGTGATCACCTAATTTGGTGCATTTACCATACCTTGATATATACCCTGGATACCTGTTTTAATTTCAAAAATGCTAGTGCATGCTTAGCCCTGTAAATAGCACAGGCTTTATGAAATGTTTTTAAAGATGTGATAACAAAAGTTCCCCCTTGAGGGCAATTACGAAAACCTGATGCTACTTGTTGGTATCCCTTCACTTTGATCGGGTCAAGGGTACGCAACAAGAGCATGATGATGAGTAAATTGAGACCGGGTGGAGTGACTTGCACCAGGAAGGGCTAGTGCCCTGGTGTAGTGTCGTCCACTTGTGAGTCGATTAAGCACCGTTCGTTGCCTTGGCCCTTGGATCATGAGGTTATTGGATAGTACTAGTCGCATGCTAATGGCGGTAAGCTCCCTTGTATGATCCATGCGAGAACGGACAACCGCACGGAAGTAGCGTGTACCCATACTACCCGGCTTGTTCGCTTAGCTAAAAAGCCGTTTAAAACTTATCGCCAGCAGTATTTTTTCTCATAGAAAATCACCTGTTTTCAACGATGTTTTGGCTTATCACCAACTTATAAGTCCCCGCCGAAAAATGCGGGTATACCCGTCGACGGTTGTGACCGACGGCGTGAGGAAAATGGTGTCTTGTACTCTCGTGGCTAGGATCCGTTCGCGGGGGAGAAATGCAAGTGTGAGTTGATGTATGTGAGATGTTTGGTCCTGCATACATCGTGTGGCTAGGAAGCCCCAGCTGGGTATATAAAGCGATTCGAATCGTCGTGTGCTCCACGATATGGGAGCCGTGATCCTAGCACCAAAGATCGTAGTAATAATGGAAGTTGATGATGGAAAGTTTTGAATCCGATACTTGGTTGACAAGTGATTGATGTAGTAAAGTAAGGACTGGCTTAGTCTCTTTTGCAAAGGTGTCATTTGATCTTGCTAAAGCCTCACCTTGATTCCTATTAGCAAAGCATTCCCGAGTCTTCTCCCCAATTTTTTGGTCGGGTAAGTCTTGCGGAGTACTTTTTTGTACTCGGGGTTTGTTCAACCCCCTGTTGCAGGTGAACCGCGTGAGCAAGTGTGTTACGGCCCTTGCTGCATGACGGTCGTTGATGAAGTGACTGACGAGGAATAGATTGTGTGGCCCGTGGGCAGGGCACTTTCGTTGTGTGATTGTAACAAAGTTAAGTAATGATACTTCCGCTGTCTTGTAATAATGCTACTCTGGTTTGTATAAGTTTGACAAAAGTTTTATAAAATAAGTTATTGTAAGTCTTCCGCTACTCTGGTATTTTGTATGAAAACTGTTGTAATACTGTGATATCTCTGTAAGTATCGATCCTGGAGGAATTGTGGTTTATCGGGGGTTCACCCGACGGGACATTCTAGGTTATGTGGTACTCAAGTACGGCTGACAGAGGTCTTTAGGACAATGTCAGGTGCTTGTGGGCCATATAATTTAGAAGGTTCTGCCACAGAGGGTATCAGAGCGGTACTTATAAAGATACTCACAGTATTACTTTTCAAAACTTCAAAATACTTTGTATCCAAAAGTTAAATGGGTTTTAGTCCAAATTGCTTCTGCTCCGTCTTAATTCTTTCTTGTAACCTTCTAGGTGCTATTTAAAAGAAGTCTTAAGCGGAGTATCATGTTGTTTTCCTTTTTGCCCTATTTTATTAAAAGAATGCTTATGTCACTTTAAAGAGTCTTTTGCTTGATCCGTAGGTTCGATCATGCATCATGTTTAATTCACTTGTTTAAAGAATCATATCCCCGATAACAAGTGGTTGGGCTAAGTAAAATCAATCCTATTCTTGCTAGCCCTAGGATTTCCATCTTATAGGCTTTGCTTGTGTATAAATATAATCTTGGCTATAACAGATGTCTGGCAACACTCGTGCGGGTTCTTCACACGAGGGAGGTGAGGTCCCTCGGGCACCACCAAAGACCACCGTCCTTATTGAAAACTGCGGGCGGCTTTAGTCCATGCCACTATCGAGAATGCCCGTATGCTACGGAAATGAGTCGAAAAAAGTCAGAATGCCCCACATGAGAATCATGGTCGCCGTAATCACGACGAAATCACATATGCGGATTTCATCAAACTCGTCCGCCCGGTGTTCACAAGGGCCGAGGAACCCCTAGAAGCTAATGACCGGCTTCAGTATTATAAATCTAAAGTTTGACCTGCTAGAGGGTTGTCCCGACTTGTTGAAACCCAAGTTTGCTTTGCCCAACAGGTTGAGAGGCCCCGCATCCGCATGGTGGGCAAATTTTTCTCGCACGTCGGCCCGGTTGGTCGACAAGTCACTTGGGCTATGTTCCAAGATGCCTTCCGTCAAGCATTTCATTCCCGACGGAGTGATGCAAGCCAAGCTAGAAGAGTTTCTAGCCATAAAGCAAGGTGGTCGGTCAGTAGTGCAGTATGTGAATCTGTTTAGTCATCTATCACAGTATGCACCGGAACATGTGGATACAGACATCAAGAAAAAGAAATGTTTTATTCGGGGTTTAAAGAGTGATGTTGAAACCCACCTTACTGCAAATCCGAATGCCACATTTTATGAGGCTGTGGATATTGCGATATCTTATGAAAGATCCATGCTTAAACGTAAGAGTGAAGAGCGGCGTACTTTTTTCTAGCCTTTCTCGGCGGAATCCGAAACGCCGAAGGTTATATACCACCCGACTCAGCATACCCACCAGCAATCTCACTATCCACGGCACCAAAGCAAAGCCACCAATCCTATCACTACCCACAAAGAAGAAGAAGAAGCCCACAGCAACAGGTGTACACTCACCCCGCTGCCACAACCTATCCCCAAAGGCCGAATACCCGGGGTATTCGAACTCCCACTCCACCAGCTCCCCCCAGCGCCATCCACCGGGTAGAGGTCCCTGTTTTAAGCGTGGAGAGTCCGGACACTTCATTCAATATTGTCCTTATCCAAAGCCGAGTGATCCCAACTTCCAACAAGGATCCGTAACCAGCGATGCTCGAGAACCAAGGCGAGTAGGTAAATCACGGTATGTCCCGAAGGTGAATACGGGGGAAGAAGACCGGGCGTGTATATCATGTCCAAACCGGAGATGTTCTTAAAGGAGAACTGTTTTTATGGGTATGTTCCATGTCACCGGTCATCCCGCAATTACATTATTTGATTACGGTGCATCACATACATTCATCAACCGTAATTTCGTTGAAAAGCATGAAATCCCCATAGAAGAAATCAAGGATATACCCGAGGTCCGTGAGTTTCCCGACGTGTTCCCGAGGAATTCTTGAATGAGCCTTTTCCCGAAGTTTCCTCCTTCTTTCTTCTAGGTCACGATTCGTTTCTAAGAATTGTGACTTTCCGAAAACATGAGACTTGTAATATGAACCCTTCTACCTCCCTTATGAAACCATGTAAGGTGTGTCTACTTGATACATTTCCTTTTCCATTACTTAGCCCTAAGCTTTGAATCTCGGGGACGAGATTCCTTTTTAGGGGAATATAATGTAACACCCCGGTGTTACGTTAGCCTAAACGACATGTCATCATCATCATTGCATGAGCATTCATAATTAGAGAACACTAATTCAAACAAACAAAATGAGTTTATCAATTTCTAGGGTTGGTTGAGCTCTTTCATATCGTATGCGTATGTGCATGTCATTAAACCTTCTTCACAATTTTACTTTTGTTTATAAAAGCAACCAAATAAAAGCAATCTTGGTGTGTACAAGTGCTTGGCTAACCCTAGCTCACACCCTAACCATGTTTTATAAGTCAAATGATGCAAAAGCAAGAATCGAAATTGGATTTGGAATCCGAATCCCAAAACCCTAACCCTAGTGGTTAAGTGTTGGAATTCGAATTTCATTTTCAATTTCGGTGAGCTAACCATAATTGGTTTTCTAAATAAAGTTGCTAACCAATGGCACTATTTCAAAGTATGAACTTTGTACTTTGAAACCATGCCATTGGTTGGGTTTGAAAAGTTCCACAACATCATTAATTAATTGCCCAACAATCCAATTTGAAAATCCTTTTCAAAATCCAAATTTTAAAAGCCTTTTTGCCCCTTTTACAATTTCACCTCAAAATATTCAAAATTTGGGAAAACTCCAAAAATACAGTTTGTGCATCTCTTTGAGCTCTACAACTTTGGTATATAAAGTTTTTCAAGCTTTTGAATAAAATTTGAATTAATTTCAAAAGTTATTTGAATTGCAAAGTATCCCCTTTTGAGTTTTAAACTCTAATTCAAAAACTATTTGGTTTCATGAAAAACTTCCTACATGAAAGTTGTAAATCATGAGAAATGGAACAACTTTTATTTTTGGAGATTTTCATCTTTTATTTAAAAATTAAAAGTAATTTTGAAATTCTTAAAATTAAGGTTTTGCCCTCTTTTTTTGAATTTGAAATGCAAATTCAAAATCTATTTGAAATCTGACAAAACTTCTTAAATAGAAGTTGTAGAGAATTAAATTTTGCACAATCTGTATTTTGGGAATTTTTCAACTTTTATTCAATATTTTGGAGTAATTTGAAAAAGGGGAAGGAAAAGATCTACGTACTTTCTGATGTTGGCGACGTCATCATCACTTCCCCCCTCCCTCTCGTTCATCGCCGTCGCCGTGGCTCGCCGCCCATGTCGGCCTGTCGCCCTTGATCGCCATAGCGCCTGCGCGAGAAGCTTCACCGCCGCTTTCGTGTCGTCTATCCGTTCGCCGCCCTCGACTACAAAGCTTGGAGACGGCTGGAGCACGCCTCCTCCTTTCTTCCGGCCGCCGCAGTCCTCTCCCTTCTCCGGCAAAATTGCCGTGCGCTGCTCCACGATCATCCCCACCCACTTGCCAACAGCTCCGCGATCCTCTCGCGCACCTCCCAAGCTTGCCAGAGCCGTCTTTGATCGCCGGAGGAGCTCGCGCGTCGCTTTCTTCTCCAGAGCCGGCTGGCCGCCGCAAGCCGTTCCTCCGCGGCCAAGCCTCTCTGCTCCGCCTCCACTCCAACCGAATAGCACAGCAAGTCACGGTGAGCCTCCTCCTCCTCCTCCGAGGCTCAATCGAGCTTTGTGTCCACCGTAACCGCCATCTCGTGTCACCGCCGTCGTGCCGCCGCCGGGACACCGCGGTGTGCTTTCTCGTCACGCACGAGCCGTGAAGTAGCTCGTTGAGTTCGCCTTGGAGTGGGGAGTCCTTTTCTCGTGATCGGTTTAGTCGGAGAGTCGTGCCGACGAAGCCGCTGCCGCCCCGCCGCCGTCGTGTCCTCCGGTGAGCCGGAGAAAGAAGAAAGGGAAGGAAAGAGATCGCGGGGCGGGACCGGCTTGTCGGGGCGGCGAGAGAGGCAGGCCGCGTGCGGGCCTAGTTGGGCCGGGCCAGCCGCGACACGCCTGCTGGAGAAAGCAGGCCGGGCCGGCGCTGCTGGGTTGACGGGCCGTGCAGGGCTGCACAGTGAGCCCACGGGAGGGGAAGGAATGGTTTTCCTTTTTCCAATTTAATTTCTAAAAGCTAATTTTCACCTTTTTGCTATAAATTTATTTGGGCACCTAAAAATATGAAAATTATATATCTGTGATCCTTGAGTGATGATCTTTGTAGGAAAAATACTAACTTTGTTTTTCCAATAAATTTGATCTATGCAATAAATTGCTCTTTTAATTAAGAAATGCCACTTCCATGATTTTTCATAATTAAAATATAAGTCCAAAAATTATGAAATTTGTTTTGTGTGCTAATTAGATGATAATGATCTTAATTATGAAGTTTGATCATGTTTTGACTAAGTTTTGTTTTATGCTTAATTAATCCTTTAATTAATTAATGTTTAATTAATCAATTCTTGATGTAATTAGGGTTTAATTAATCCCTAATTAGCAAGTTAATTAGCGGCTTTCAACGACTGTAAAATGGTCAATAAATTAGTAATCACCTCTAATCACTTTGTTAGTGTTGTCTGATTTTGGGATTGAATGATGACCCTAGGTCATTAACCCTAATGACCTTCGGCATTTTATGTTGATTGCGCATCGTTAGTCCGTCGTCGTCGACGCTAGTTATACCTTCTTAGTGCAACTATACCGTGAAGGAAAGTTGTACTCAAGATAGGTTAACAATCGTTGCATCATTATCGCATGCTCTTTTTACTCTTTGCATCATAATCATGCATCTTAATGTAGCCGTGCCGCCCGAAGAAGGTGTTCGGCGTGAGGAGATTGGTCCCGATCTCAGCAGTGCCATCGCTAATCCTAACCGTCGAGCCCCAAGGCAAGCCCCGGATGCATTTAAACCCTACCTTGTATTTCGAAAAGCTTTTTATATTGTATGTTGATGATGTGATGCATTAGGTAACAGGAGTTGTGTGATCACCTAATTTGGTGCATTTACCATACCTTGATATATACCCCGGATACTGTTTTAATTTCAAAAATGCTAGTGCATGCTTAGCCCCAGTAAATAGCACAGGCTTTATGAAATGTTTTTAAAGATGTGATAACAAAAGTTCCCCCTTGAGGGCAATTACGAAAACTCGATGCTACTTGTTGGTATCCCTTCACTTTGATCGGGTCAAGGGTACGCAACAAGAGCATGATGATGAGTAAATTGAGACCGGGTGGAGTGACTTGCACGGGGAAGGGCTAGTGCCCCGGTGTAGTGTCGCCCACTTGTGAGTCGATTAAGCACCGTTCGTTGCCTTGGCCCTTGGATCATGAGGTTATTGGATAGTACTAGTCGCATGCTAATGGCGGTAAGCTCCCTTGTATGATCCATGCGAGAACGGACAACCGCACGAGGAAGTAGCGTGTACCCATACTACGGGTATACCCGTCGACGGTTGTGACCGACGGCGTAGGAAAATGGTGTATCTTGTACTCTCGTGGCTAGGATCCGTTCGGGCGGGGAGAAATGCAAGTGTGAGTTGATGTATGTGAGATGTTTGGTCCTCGCATACATCGTGTGGCTAGGAAGCCCCAATTTGGGTATATAAAGCGATTCGAATCGTCGTGTGCTCCACGATATGGGAGCCGTGATCCTAGCACCAAGCATCGTAGTAATAATGGAAGTTGATGATGGAAAGTTTTGAATCCGATACTTGGTTGACAAGTGATTGATGTAGTAAAGTAAGGACCGGCTTAGTCTCTTTTGCAAAGGTGTCATTTGATCTTGCTAAAGCCTCACCTTGATTCCTATTAGCCAAAGCATTCCCGAAGTCTTCTCCCCAATTTTTTGGTCGGGTAAGTCTTGCGGAGTACTTTTTTGTACTCGGGGTTTGTTCAACCCCCATTGCGGGGTGAACCACGTGAGCAAGTGTGTTACGGCCCTTGCCGCATGACGGTCGTTGATGAAGTGACCGACGAGGAATAGATTGTGTGGCCCGTGGGCGAGGGCACTTTCGTTGTGTGATTGTAACAAAGTTAAGTAATGATACTTCCATTTGTCTTGTAATAATGCTACTACGGTTTGTATAAGTTTGACAAAAGTTTTGTAAAATAAGTTATTGTAAGTCTTCCGCTACTACGGTATTTTGTATGAAAACCGTTGTATCTTTGTGATATCTCTGTAAGTATCGATCCCGGAGGAATTGTGGTTTATCGGGGTTCACCCGAGGGGACATTCTAGGTTATGTGGTACTGGCACGGGTGACGAGAGGTCTTTAGGACAATGTCGGTGCTTGTGGGCCATATAATTTAGAAGGTTACGCCACCACCGGCTCCGTAGGAGGAGGAGCAAAGAAGACCACGACATCGCCACCATCGCGTCGGGCGTGTCGCGGGGACAAGCACCGCAACGGCGGGGACGAGCACGCCCCGCACCGCCGCTCTGCGTTCACACCGTGCCGCCCCGGCGCTTGCCACCGCACCGCCACGCCGGGTCGCGCCCGCCGTGCTCGTGCTTTCTGCGGTACCACCAAGGATGGGGAGTAGAAACCCTAAACTACTCAAACCAAACGTAATAGCATAGGGTATATCCCACACCCGCTGGATTCGCGACTCTCCATACACACCAGCACCACAGAGGCCACCAGCAGCGAGGAGAGCCAGCGAATCCAGCGGTAGAAGCGAGAATCGCCTCGGATTCACCTGTAGCAGGGAAACGAGACCAGAAGACGAGAAGAGTCTACACACCTGAAGACTTTTTCTCCCTCTCTTAGGTGCGCTCATCCTCCTCCCTCCGCTAAAGCCCACAACAACTAACAGCGGCTAGCCCAGCCCCCCACACGCGGCAACAGGCACACCAACTTGCCAGACCTGCCCCTCTTCCCATGCTAGTGGACCTCGTGCCATTCTCTCCTCTCGCTACCATCCATCCATCCTAGGCCCATCGGGTACTCTCCTTCCTCGAGGTACGCGGGAGTCATACTTCATCCACTGAGGGAAGTCCTCCACCCAGTCATGAGTCATGTATATAGGGTCTGTTTGGTTCATGTTTTGGATCTGGCCTAGCTAGCCAACTAAGCCTGGATAGCTAAAGCCTGACTTATGCAATACAAGATGCACTTGTTTGGTTGCACTGACTTTCTAAGCCTGGACTAGAAATTGTGTGTTTGGTTCCCTGTTTTTGCTTGCATACAACCACCGTATCCTTGGGCTGGTAAGATTACCCCCCACCCCCTTGAAACATATCTTTGAACATATGGTGGGCACCCTTGCCAACAGGCAAATCCAGCGTGTCCTCCGGTGCCGACACTCCTCCAATGCTTCAATCTCCACATGGCCGTGAAGAGCTAGCCCCACTCGCTTTCTTGGCGCTTCAGCCGAACCACAACTGGAAAGGAGAGACGAGGAGATGAAGGCAATGGACATATAATAATGGTGATTCGGATCCACAGTACACAAGCAAACCAAGCACGTACGAGCTTCCATGGATGGTTGTTTGCCCCGTGAAGCTCCACTCCACGAGCACTCCGTCTTCGCTGAAGCAAGACCCGCGCCTCCACGTGCTAGCGTCACCACCAGCGAGCGCGTGCTTCGCCCATCTGTGCCCGTGCTTGGATGCTGCGTGGAGGTAGGACGCAGACGGGAGGAGCGACGCTCTAGCGTGATGCATGCAGAGGCGCCTCCCGTCTGCGTCCTACCTCCACGCAGCATCCACGGCAGGGCAAAACGCCTGTGCAAAGGCGTCTGGAACCGCCTATACAGAGCCTCTGTGTACTAGTGGGCACCGGAATCCTCATCGTGGAGCGTGCGGAGCTGCCAGAGTCCTCATCGCGGGGCGTGCACAACCAGAGCTGCCAGAGTCTTCATCGCAAGCATGCGCCGTGGTGGAAGAAGGCGAGCGGAGGTTGGAGGATAGAATGATGATATGTGCGGTGACGAGACTTGCGATGTAGCCTAGCCAAGCCTGGCCAGAGAAAAATAAATCTCAATCTCGTTTCTGGAGCCAGGCTGGGGCCTCCAAATGGCTTGGTTGGGCCTGGCTTCGGGCTGTTTACAGGCAACCAAAGTTGGATTAGTGAAGCTTGGTTGGGGTTTAGCCACCCAACCAAACAGGCCCATATATTCTCACACACAATCATTCTCTGCATCTAAAACTGTAGGTGCAACCATCAGAACGCACACCTCTCCTGGCAGACGCACCGAGTAAATGATGCCTACATGGCTAGCTATTGGCTGTTCATTCATCACAAAACCAAGAGGATTAAAGGAGATTATAAGTCTCCTACAAGTAAATCTACCTTAAACCCTCTTCAATCCCTTCCAACATGTCTCAAGTCTCAACCTAGGGTGTTTGGATCATGGGGCTACAGTTTAGTCCTTGCCATATCGGATATGAGATGCTAATTAGAATAATTAGAAGAATTAAACAGCACATGCTTACTTTAGCACCACATTATTAAAAATCATGGACTATTCAGGCTCAATAGATTCGTGTCGTAAATTAATCTCAATCTGTGTAACTAATTTTATAATTAGTCTATATTTAATACTCTTAATTAGTACCCAAACATTCGATGCTGCTAAAAATTAGCACTATGTTTGAATGTTAATTAGAATAACCAAACGTAAACTGCTAATTGCACAAGCTGTGACTAAGTGGCGAGACAAATCTATTAGCCCTAATTAGCCTTTGATTAGCTCATGTTTAAGGTATCACCATATAAGCTAATCATCTGGTCTAATTAGGTTTAATGGTTTCGTCCACCGATTAGTCATGGTTTATGCAATTACTTTTGAACATTTGATATTTTTTTATTGGCGTTTAAATATAGTGCCAACTTTTAGCAGATTGGCAAACGGCAACAGCATCTATCATATAGACCGTCGTCTTCCTTTGCTGTGAACGCTCGATTTCAATCGACTGTGCAGGGGCGTACACACTACTATTTTTTTTTATAATTGAGTTTTGTCATTTGTTTTAGAACAAAAATTTGTGCATATAACATGAGCAGAGCCAAAGTTTTACGAGCATACTGCAGTTCTATATATTTCTATATATTCTTTATCTTTTTAATAAGTTATTATCGAGAGAGAAAATAATTTTTCATCTAAATATATTGCCAATATTGGAGTGGCAATATAAATTACCACTCAAAGAGAACAAAGCAGAGTATATAAACATACACGACAGAGCGGAGGACAACCGTCCAAGAAAGCGTGGAAACAAAAACTCCCGTAATATAATTTATAGAACAAAAAATTTGTCTATAAAATCATATGAGCACATCTGCCTTATGCCTTAAAAACCAGTATTAATGGAACATTTCAAAGTCTAGTGGAATCAACGAAGCAAAGCAGAGTCCTGCTGTATTTCAGATTCTTAGTCGAACAGTGAATTTTTTTTATACATCAAAGAACATATGAAACAATATGTTCACCGCATCCATCCGGTGGAGCAGTTTGTTTTTTCGCTGCTGGAGAGTGGAGACCCGGCACATTGGCACGGCGCAGGCAAGCCTCAAAAGATCTTGAGGCTCCGAATGGACGCCGGCAGCGCCCATCCGCCGCCGCCCCCTCCTTCCGCGCGTCACGGCCACACTCCCCGCCGGCCCTCCTCGCGGCCGCCGCCGCTCCGGCCGCGGCGCGTGCGGTGGCGGCGCAGTCGTGGTCGGCCGGGAACCTGTGCTTGAGGCACACCTTCCGGCCGCATCCCCTGCACTCCTGCGTGTTGGAGAAGGTGAGCTGCTCCTTGCACCGCCGCGCGGGGCACCGGGGCTTGCGCTTCTTGGCCGGGTCGCAGCGCCGCGAGGCCACGTGCGCCGCCAGGATCTCCCGCTCCTCCTGCCCCGGGACCAGCCTCTCGATGGCATCGCCGCAGTCCGGGCACACGACGACGGTGCGGCCCTGGTCCGCCGCCTTGGCGCAGCCGTGGCCCTTGTAGGTCCGGTGCGCGGCGCAGAAGACCTTGCCGCAGCCGTCGCAGTCGAACGGCAGGAAGTCGAACTGGTTGCAGTCGGGCTCGTCGCAGTGCGCGCCCAGGTCCGGGAACGCCTCCGTGCCCCGCCGCGCCATCGCCGGTCGCCGCTCCTCTCTCGTCCTCCGGAAGATTATTGAATTGAACAAGTGTGAATCGGATCGTCGGTTTCTTGCTGCGTCCGCGATTGGGTTTGCGTGGTGAGCGAGCGGGCGGCGAGGGGACGGGCGTAGATTTATAGGTTGGGGGCTGGCCGGCTGCCGGTGTCGCTGTTGCCGACGCGGAAGCGGAACCGCTTTTGCCTTTCTTTCTTTCGCGGCAAGAAGAAGGCGGGTTCCGAGTCCGGACAGGTCATCGCGCGCGTTCTTCCTGTTGCCTGGCGACTGGCGTGGCGTCTCCTTCTGGATTGGCCGGGTCTCCTCTGGAGGCGACTTTTCTTAGCCGTGGCAGTTTCGTGTTTAATGTGTTTTTTTATTTGCGACAAGCGAGCGTCCGCGTCGGCCGTGACGTGGCGGGCGCGGGAGGACGGGGTAGACTTGGTCGTCTTTGTGGGTTACTATGTCAGCGTCCCAGGATTTTTTTTTTCCTAAGTAGTGTGCTCATGTGTTCTTAGGCCTTGTTCTCTTCCATGCAAGTTTCACCTAAAGGTTCAAGTTTTTCCACTCTCTCTCCATCACATCAATTTCTACCCATATATATGGAGCATTAAATGTTAGTGAAAAAAAAATAACTAATTACACAGTTTTTTGTTGTAAATCACGAGGCGAATCTTTTAATCCTAGTTGGGCCACGATTGGACAATATTTGTCAAATACAAACGAAATGCTACAGGTTGCAACTTTTTCTAACCGTTTGCATCTAAACAAGGCCTTAGAAGAAAATGTACAAATGCAACCCTCCGTCACAAAAAAAATCATGTAAATATTTTTTTGAGATAAAATTAGTGAAATTGCAAAATTACGTATGTACCCATCTTGCCAAATTCATAACAAGATGCGGGGTTGTTTTTTTTTTTTTTTTTGCCGATGCTAGAGCCTTCGAGAGGACAGATGGATGGATAGGTTTTTTATTGACGTGGGTTGGAATTCTGGGCTTTACTAATTTGGATTTGGATGGACTGCTGAATTTCCAACCGACCACCCGCCAGAATTCCAGCCACCATTCAAATTCAAACTTGTTAACCACTGTATCATTCAAAATATGGCGCCAAAACTCAATTCAGTATTGAGCAACACATACTTTTTAATGCTAAACATCAGAACCACCAGCCATGCCACTCAAAAGTTTTGTACAAACACATCATAGCCCTCCAGTTAACAAATCTATAAGCATCGGCCACCTACATTTTTCATAAATCCTAGTCAGGACAACTCAGAACTTGGCACCAACAACAATACGTACCATACATCAACATATTTTCCATACATCCCAGCCAGCCCAACCGGACTTCCAGCCCATCTGAACTGCTCCTCAGTTTTATATGATTTTTGAGACACCGTTTGAATCACAAGATCACATGTTTTTTGAGATAGAAGGAGTATGTCTCTACAACATGAAAAAAATGAATTATAGGAGCAACTCCAACAAACTCGCTATTTCACAGTCCTTTACCAAATCTCGGAAAAAAAAACCTTAGCACCCTTGTCGACCCGATCTATAAATTGCCGAGCATGCTATCACATGTACCTCACTAGTTAGAAGTAGAGCGGGGAATTCAGTCACCCTCTAGAACCTCATGACCCTCCCCGCGTGTCTGACTCTTCTCGCTGCAGCTGCACGAAAAGCTTATGGAGGGTTGGGACAAGGTCACAACCTTTGCACATGTTGTCGACATGAGATGTTCATGATGTTTCCAAGCACGTCTCGAGAGAGTGAACTAGGATGCAAAGGAAGTCGTTGCATGTGAGGACCAACATTGTAGCCCTACTAGGATGAACTGTTACAACATAGTTCTCATTGGACTTGCACTTCTTGAAGAAGGGATCCTTGGGGAGAACAAGATGGGGCAGTGGAAGTAGAGGGCTAGTTTTGAGACATAGCAACGGAGGGGGTGGTTAGGGTGAAGACAAAAGAATCACAAAGCGGGAGAGATCGAAAGGGCTAGTTCAATGGTTTTCTCCTTGCCAATGGGTCTCGCACTGATGCTGATGTGGCAAATTAAAATATAAAGAACCTAATTTAGAGAAGTAACCTAAGCATTCTGCAAATCGGACTAACAAGAAACCCAATTAATTTTAGGCTCCAATTCTATATCCAAAGACAGATCTATCCATTGGGTTCGGATGGCTTTTCTAAACTTGGATCGGACAAGGCTAAGCTGCGCCACCCACTCTGCCTCCCATTTCCGAGCTTGTTTGTCCGCACAAAAATACACCTCAACCCACGTGGTTTGGGGAGATTGAGAAGGAATTTAACTTAAAATCCACGTCAATCCCTCCCAAACCATATAGATTGAAGTGTATTTGTGTACAATCAAATAAGGCTTCCTTAGGTTCATAAAGTCAGGTTTCTAGTGTGAATAAAAATAATTGAAATACCACTACCTTAAGAATTAATGAAACATTTGTGTTTGGTCGGACGCACACAGCTTTGATCGTTAATACCATCTAGAATGTAATTTTAGAATCTTAATTTCGTGAGATTTTGCATGTATGTTCCAACTCAAATCTATAAATATATATATCTTTTATGTTTCTAAACTTGGTAATTTAAAATTCAGTGATGTTTGCAGTTTTGAAATTTCAACTAAATATTGACCTCAATGACAAGTTTTTTTTGACACAACGAGACACGAGGGGAGTAATAGTTTTGGGACGGACATGGGCTGGCCAAAAGTTTTTGGGCTTCATTATCCCGGTCCAAGCCATCCCTATAGAGCTGAGCTGAGCTGAGCATGGCTTCCTGGGCCGAGCCAGATTTGCTTAGCTGACATTGACAGTATTGGAGATTTTTTTCTTTGACTTCCTGGCCGAGCCAGATTTGCTTAGCTGACCTGACATTGACAGTATTGGAGGTTTTTTTCTTTGACTTCCTGGCCGAGCCAGATTTGCTTAGTTGACATTGACTGTATTGGAGTTTTTTTTCTTTGACAACAAACAGTACTGGAGTTGGTTCTATAAAACTTTCATAATCTCTCTTTATTAACACAGTATCATGTCAGCATATTTAATACCTAAAAAACTTTATGAAACTCGCAAGACTGACCTTAGGAAAAATCGAAGATTGGAATGCCCAATTCTGTTGTTTTTTTTTCATCGGTCCAATTAATACAGCAACAGAAAGCCCCCCCGAACGCTCCCTGCAGGGGCGACTCGGGGGGCTCCTCGCGCCGCCCTCCCCCGCCTCCCTTTCGCCGCTGCCTCGGCCGCCGCCTCCGCCCCTCCGCTCGTGGCGGCGGGGGCGATGCGCCAGGCAGGGAAGCCGTCCGGACCGCTTTCCCCTCCCCCACCCCCCTCCTCCACTTGCACCCGCTTCCATCTTCGGCGATTTCGGTGCTCTCGCCTGGCCGGGCGGTAGATCCGGGCCCCTGGTGGCCGGATCTTTCACTTCGCCCTCGGATCGCGGCGCTCGTCGCCGGCGGCGGCCTCGGCGTTTCCTCCGCCCGGCTCCGGTGGCTCCGGTCCCTCAACGGGCCGGATCAGGAGGGGATGTGGGCGCTGGTGCCCCTGCCCGCGCGCTGGGGTGGCCTTTGGTCGCCTGCCGGGTTTGCTCGGCGGCGGCGGCGGCGCTGGCCTGCTCGCTGCGCTTGGCCTTGGCTGCTGCGTGGCCACGGGGGGGGTGCGCCTCCCTCCATCTGCGCTGGCCGGGCCCCCCGAGCCGATGGGGTTCCCCGCGGGTCGGTGGAGTGGCAAGCGCCTCCGGCCTTGCCCTGCCACGGGCAGGGGCCCCATCTTCGGTGCCCCCTTCTTCGACTGTGCCGAGGACTGGTGGTGGAGGGCCATGGCCAGTAATGTGCGCTGCTTTGCATCGTGGTGGTGTGAGCAACTGTTCTGGTGGTGCGTCGTCGACGCCATGGTGGCGTGGATGGCGTGGTCCGGCTCGTCCTCACCTCAGCAGCGTCATGGTGGCGAGGCTGTTGTCGGGCGGGCGGACATTTGTGCCCTTGTTCGTCGGCATCGTCAGGGATGGCGCTCCGCGGCGTCTTGTGTGGTCTGTGCCTGGTTGGGTGGCGCTAGGCGAAGGCCTTGCTATTGGCCGACGATGGCGACGCCCTCTTGGCGCCGTTTTTCCTCCTTGGAGGCATCTGTCGTTGCGCCGCCCTCTCCGGTCGGCCTGGAACTTCTAAGTGAAAACTTGGCCCGTCTGGGCAGGCAGCGGTGGCGCTTTCTGTGTCACGGTCCTTCTTGGAGGCGTTGCCTTTGAGGTTTCATGCCGCGGCGCGTGCGGGGCTGCCTTCTTCCTCGGCGTTGCGCTTGGTTATCATCGTTGTTTCAACTGTGCCTAATTGGGCTTCTCGTTTCTCATCACCTTGGTTTGTCTAGCTAGTGTTTGTTGTAGCTGTAGCTGTGATCGTTTCTGGTGGATGCTTTGCCGCCGAGGGTTTCCTGCGGATGCTTTGCCGCTGAGGAGTTTCCGACGGATGCTTTGCCGTCGAGGTGTTTTTCTGGCGGATGCTTTGCCGCCGTGGGTGCTTGGGCAGATGCTTGGCTGCCGGTATATCTTCAGGTATGTCCTCGACCGTGGTCCTGAGGGCAGTGGCCTTAGTGACTCGGAGGAGCATTTAGAGTTTCAGATCGTGTTTCCGGCGTGTGCTTTGGCGTCGAGGTCACGGTCGTTTCCGGCGGATGCTTTGCCGCTGTGGTGGTTCCGGTGGATGCTTTGCCACCGAGGAGTTCTAGCGGATACTTTGCCGCTGCTGTCGTCTACGGCTCCGATCACTACTGGCTACCAAGGTGGTGAGGTTTATTTTGTGTTAGGCTCAGTTGCTTTGGGGTTGTTTGGTGGAGGTCCCCCACCCCTTCATGTTCTTGCTTTTTGTTTTGTGTTGAGGGCTTCGTTGGTAATCCTTGGATTACTCGCGAACCCTTTTGTATCGGCTATGTATAGGCCTATTGGCCACTCTCTTCTGCTTAATGAAATACAGACTATATGTCTGGTCTCGAAAAAAAAAATACAGCAACAGAAACACTCCTTGAGGCTTCACTGCTTGAGTCCTTGAGGCTTCACTGCTTGAGCTTGGTATCCTTGTCGTTGCTGGCTACCCCTAAAGTGAGAAAGCTCTGGTTTTGAAAAACAACATGGAACACCAGATTTATCTAAATCTATATAGCTCTACCCCTAAAGAAGAATAAGAAGAAAGCCGTACGTGGAACATAGATTGAACAGTTATGCGATGTGTGTAACCCGTGGCAGTGGTGGATTATTTTTCTAACTCCATAAATCTTTAATTTTTTAGAGCACCTCCTGACAAAATGTTTGGCTTAGAAAAGTGAATAGTTATTTTTGGCGGAATAGGCAAATACATCCTCAAACTATCACCAAAAGCTCAGTTTGATTCCTGAACTAAGAAAACGACCGTTCTAATCCTCAAACTTTCATAGCCAGCTCAATTTCGTCCCTAAACTATCAAAACGACTATTCTCGTCCTCAAACTTTCGCAACCGGCTCAATTTCGTCTCTGATCCGACGTGGAGCGCCACGCTGGCTCACCTCGCCATCACCCAGTCATCTGGAATCAGTTTCTGAAAGCCTACAACTGATTTATTTCTTATTCTAACTGGTTGCAACTTGTTGTAACTCTTCAATACAACATTCGATGAAGATAATTTTTGTATAAAAATTGTAAATTTCGATAAGATCTACAATTTTCTAGTTTTAATTTTTTATTTGAGGACGTTAAGATGCTCAAAAAGTTAATATAATTAAATTATTATGGTGCTAAAATTTTATATTATGCTCAATAAATTTTATATTAGGGACGAAATTGAGCCGGCAAGCGAAACTTTGAGGACGAGAACGGTCGTTTTTCATAGTTTAGGGATAAAATTGAGCTGTGTGTGAAAGTTTAAGAACTAGAACGGCTATTTTTATAGTTCGAGACCAAATTGAGCTTTCGGCGATAGTTGAAGGACAAATTTGACTATTTGGCCGTTATTTTTCATGTATCTGAAACTACTGGAGCTCTCCAAACAAGCTCGTTTACCTTAACCATTGGGCACTTTACTTCTCGCAGCCACCGCATCGCACATGTGGTAATTTAGGACGAAGTTTGGAGTGTTAACCAAACGCAATAAGCCGCTAAGGCCTGTCGATCGCGCCTTAGTCTTTTCAGTGCTTTGAAGCAATTGCTTCGTAGCTATTGAGACTATCCGCACCGTGCTCAGAAGGCAACGGTAAGCTTATTTACCGCTCGCCACGCCCGGACGGGAGAGCCGAATGCGAGTGCGCCATCCGGGACGCTTACGTATGGGCGGTATTCGGGGCGTGATACCGGAAGGAGCGGTAGGCGCCTCAATGGCGTGGGGGCCCATCGCGCCTGCACCGAGAGGGAGACCAGGGGGAGAGAGGATGATACGCGCCAGATGGTCCCCGCCCCGCCCGCTGCCACGGAGCAAAGCGGAAGCGGGCCGCTTGACCCCCTTGGCGGGCTTCGCCCCGCACGAGGAAGCGGCTTCGCCCGGCCCAGCGCGCCGAGCGGCGAGCTGCCGGCCCCGCGTGGGCTCGCCGCTCCCCCAGCCGCGCGCCTCGCGCGGCCGGAGGAGGCGGGCGGTGCCCCCTCATCGCCGGGCGGCCGCCTTTGGCCGGGCGGGGTGAAGAAGATGGCTCGCTGAAGCGCCGCCACCGCGGGGCGGGAGGGAGGGCCGCCGGCCATGGCGGGCGGGAGGGGCCCGGCCATGGCGAAGCGGAGGGAGAACGCCCGGCCAGGCAGCCCGCGGTGATGATGGCGCCCGCGCGCCCCTCCGGCGCCGCCGCGGTGCGGCGCCTCCCAGCGCTTCGCGGGACGGCTCGGAAGGTCGCCTCGCCCTGGCGGGAGCTCCGCCGCACGGAGGGGGGGGGGGAGCTCGGCCGCCGGTGGAGCTTCGGGCAGTGGACTCAAGGCCACGGCGGGCCGGCTTCGCCGTCCCAGCGCCAAAGCGACGGCGTGGGCGAATTGGAGGCGAGCTTCATGGAGGAAGAGATAGAATGGAGAGAGAAAGGGAGAGAGAGAATGGGGAGAGAAAAAAGAGAATAAAAAAATCTGATACGTGGGTCCCATTTGTTGGTATAGAGTAAACCGTAAAAGGATTGATGAGTGCGGGAGAAAGTGGTATAGGGGAGAGAATCTTGATGACCAGGATGGATAGAGGAAGAAAATAGAGTTCCATGAGTGCGGATAGTCTGACAACCTCAGCTTGGGGGGCCTTGGTGGCGCTGGCGCCGAGGCCGACGGATCACCTGCCCCAGTGAGGCCAGACCCAACTCCTCGGTTTCCACTCTCTCTTCATCACATCAATTTCTACCCACATGTATGGAGCACTAAATATAAATAAAAAAACTAATTATACAGTTTAGTTGTAAATCACGAGATAAATCTTTTAAACCTAATTAATTTATGATTAGACATATTTAACAAATACAAATGAAAGTGCTACAGGAACTGAACGAGACGTCAATACTCGCCGCATGCCAGCGTCCGCACGCGCCATCATTATTCGATCGTTTTTCAGGGAGGACGTTGCGTCCGACGGCACGACCCCATGTGCACAGTGCCACGGAGCAGGCAGGCAGGCAGGCGCCCCTGCCGTGACGCATTCGCCGCTGGCCAGTTGCCAGAATGCCAGAGCCAGAGCCTCGGCCAGCACGCTCGGGGGCGCCAAGTGCTTGGCCGCGACCCGCGCCCCGACGTTTGGCCAGTGCCGTGCCCGTGCTTGCGCGCGCGCGCTCGTCATCAGTCGACGACACGCCCCGGTGGTCTCGAGGAAGGTACGACCACGCGGCCGCCGTCCGTCGTTTCTCGTTGGTCAAGTCAAACACGGAGCACCTGCCAAGTGCCATGCGCGAGGGAAACGCATCCACGCCGAGGGACGACGGACGAGCTACTCCCAAACTTTTTCACAAGCGTTACTCGACGTTACGACACCCTCGCCGGACATGAGTAGTACTAGTATGCCGAGAAAGTACCTGACGTCTGACTTTTTGGTCCTGCCGTCCTGGTCTCTGGGTCCAGAGTGACCGAAACCTAAATTTATACAGTCGCAGAGGTCAGTTCTATCGTTTACTTGCATCACAATTCACAGGCACACCCACACACTATTCTTTTAGATTACCAGGTCAAAGTCTGAAAACTCACCTCCATCTTTGCCCGTCACTTGGGGTTTTTAAGACTAGCAGTGAGCTAGTAGACAACCTAGCAGATGACGAACAAAAAGGTTAAATAAATAATAATGCTACATCACCTGACGACATACTCTCACGGCCCTATTGCAAACTCTTCCTTTACAACCACGATCAAAGGATGGTTATCCAATCGAGAAACGCCGATGTCCCCAACCCCAAGTCACACTATGCTTGGACTCCAAACAAAGCATCGCAACGAACGGGTCCGTCCAGTCCAGCCAGACAGACACTTCTCTTCAAAAAAAGAAGCGGCCAAGGACGAGTTTGGTCAGCGAGAGCATCCTCAGCCGACACGCACGCCTCCTCCTCCGGGTCCCCCTGGCCTGCCTACTCTGACCCAGGCCTCGCTCGCATGCCGCCCGGCAACCCACCAGTTCACCACCCGGCGTTGACATTGGATGACCACTGCACAGTGTCATCGCTTTTTCAGATTCCTTTCTGTATCCAAGAATTTTCTGTTTGTTGCGTTCCATGATTAGATTAGGTGTGGTTGTGACTGACTGCAACTCTGCAACCATACCAAACCGAGTAAGTTTCATGTTTTAGATTCCAAAAATCAATTCGTCTCCTTTTATTTTCCGGTCCTATAAAATGACTTTAGGAGTTAGGGCCCGTGATGAGTATGTACAAATCCTATGTTTTCAGTATTACTGTAGACTTCATGTGTGCTTATAGACTTTGACATAGCAAAGATTCACCGCTGATTTTCAAGAGAAATGAGCCATGGCACATGTGGTTTACAGTATGTCAAATTAAGGTCATACTTGAATCTCCTAAGAAAAATAAGATGAGGCAGAGAAACAAGAATGAGCAAACAATCTAATTTTAGAATACGACTGTACAAAATCTAAGTATCTGTTAAAACCTTGCTATTTGAAGAGTTTCACTGTACAAAACTAATAATCGCTGTGAGAACGAGACTTGTTAATGGCTTGTTCACTTTACCCTCCAACTTCCAAGTTTTTTCACTCTCTCTCTATCACATCAATTTGTATCCGCATATATAGAGCATTAAATATAAATTAAAAAATAACTAATTGCACAGTTTAGTTGTACATCACGAGACGAATCTTTTGAGCCTAGTTGGGCTACGATTGGACAATATTTGTCACATACAAACGAAATGCTACAGAACTTTTCAATCTCTCTCCATCACCTCAATTTCTACCCTATATATGGAGCATTAAATATAAGTAAAAAAATAATTAATTACATGGTTTGGTTGTAAATCACGAGGCGAATCTTTTAAGCCTAATTGAGCCACGATTGGACAATATTTATCAAATACAAACGAAGTGCTACAGGACTTTTCAATTTCTCTCTTCTCCCAATCTAAACAAGGCCTAAATAAGATATAGATAAGTGATGAGCAAATAAATAAAAACCTGGTCATCTCAACAATGCTCAGGCGTAGAGTAGGCAACGTCTGGAATCACGCAAGCCATATGCGATGGAGAGACTAGGGACAATGCAAAAAGTGTCGAGCTGCTGTACTGCATTTCTCACTTGTTGAACACTTGCACAAGCGATGAGAAGAGGGGTGGCCTACAAAAGGTAGGACGCTGTGACTGACACAAAAGGCAGTAGACAGGCATGGCCTCCATGGCTCTATGTCCACATCAGCATTAACAAAAGGGAAGAATTCCATTTCTTGTCCGGGATCTGGATCCGTCGAGGAGCAGCCAAGATCAACGACATCGCCAGCCAGCGCTAATCAGGAGAAAAGGAATACTACTCCTTTTGTTTATTGCAAATGGCGATTTTGGCGCCCTGATGATCTACTGGTACACTACTAGTGATATGTGATGGAATGAAAACACGCTTCTGTGCCTGAAACGACGACGACAACATCAGTCGCTGAATGTGGAAGCAGATAACAGACCAATGGCTTATGTCTCTCCGAAATGCTGCGTTGAAGCAGGATCGGCTCGGCGCAGGTTGGATGAACGCGAGTCATTCACGGATGCGCCTTGCTACGATCCGGACGCAGAGCGCATGCATGATGTGCTGCAATCATCGAACATTAGTAGTGATTAGCGATAAGTGATTGACAGTGTAGGTAGGGCCAGGATACATCAAAGATTAGAGCGAGTAGATCAGATCACAAAAGATGGTTTCCTTTACTGATGGAGACACATGCGTGCGTCTCTCTCTCGCTCGCTCTAAACTATGGCCCGTCAAGGACACGAGCTTGCCTGCCTGCCTGCCACCAGATCAGGTGCGCGACGGAGGGAGTACGGATAGGAGAACAAAGGCATGCTCTGACTTGCAAGCAACACCCAGCCCCGCCCGCCGGCGCCTTGTCCGGCACACGACCCCGTCGCTTTACAATGTCGTCCCGTTCCGCGGTCCACACAGCTGCTGAAGCTGAGCACACCAGCAGAGAGCACGGAGACGGAGCTTCACTGACAGTCACACAGGTGAGATGAAGATGAGAGAGCAGCAGCCTGCCACTGTTCCAAAAACCATGGACGTTTTTCATCGTCGTCTCCCTCACGGACACACGGCACAAATGTTTCTAACCTCTCGTGAACCTAATCCAAGCAATTTATACATACAAAACACTCATCGCAACGGGGCGCGTGGACGGGGACCGGTCGGTCGCCGGAGAACGAACGAACAGGTTCAGAACTCGGCGGTGTTGCCGCACGACGAGACGCCCAGCTCGCGCTGCCGGCGCCGGAACGACATAAGCCCGTCCGACACGATGCTCCCGCCGCAGTCCTCGCCGTCGCCGCCCTCCGCGCTGCTGCCGGTCAGGTCGTTGTACTCGTACTCGCCGCCGATGGCCGCCTCCTCGTCGAGGTCGCCCCGCATGGCGCGGAGCGTCTTCCGGGCCATCTCGCGCCGGACGCCGCCGCCCTCGTCGGCCACCACGCGCCGGAGCGCCCGGTCCGCGCCGGCCGCGCGCGCCAGCCCGCGGAATCGGAGGCTGCCGCGGCTCATGGCGTACATCGCTGACACGCACCACTCCTCCAGGTCCGCCGTGCCGCCGTCGAGGAGGATGGCGGAGACGGACGCGACGGCGCCCGCGTCCATGAGCGCGTTGCGGCCCTCGGCGCAGGCGGCCACGTTGCAGGCCACCATGAGCGCCAGCCTCCGGATGGGGCCCGGCTCGGCGGCGCCCGAGGCCACGGCCAGCAGCGCCTTGGGCGCGCCGGGGGGAAGCGCGCCACCTTGGACTGGTTGACGGCGGCGAGCGTGAGGTGGTACAGCGCCATCCCGGCGTCGCGGCGCGCGCGGGGCGGGTGCGCGGGTGACGTGAGCAGGTCCAGCAGCGGCGGCACGGCGCCCAGCACGCCGATGGCGGCGCGGTTGTCCTCGTTGAGCGCCAGCCCGAAGAGCGCCCCCGCCGCGTGCTCCCGCGCCTCGGCCGCCGACGCGCCCGACCGGAGCACCTCCACCAGCGCCGGCACAGCCCCCCGCGCGCACGATGCGCACCTTGTTGCCGGGCTCCAGGGACAGGTTCACAAGCGCCGCCGCCGCGTCCACCCGCGCGGCCGCGTGGCGCGGGAGCAGCAGCACGCGGCGGAGCGCGCCGAGGAGGCGCGGCGTGCACAGCGCGCGCCGCCGCTCCGCACTCTCCCGCGTGGCCTCCCGCAGCGCGACCATCGCCGCCGCCACCACACCGTCGTCGTCCGCGTTCATCACCTTGCCCACCACGTCCTCCTCCAGCGGGTCAACCGGCGCCGCTGGCGGCGGCTCCGCCTCCACCTCCTTGACCATCCTCCTCCGCGGCGCCGGCGCCGGCGCCTCCTCCTTGATCTCGTCCTCCGCCGCCGCGGTGATCTCGGACCCCGACCCGTACGACGACGTGGACGCCGGGGACGAGTAGGACGAGTTGGACGTGCTCGCGGCCACCACCACCGCCGCGCGCCTCGTCGCGGCCGTCCTCAGGGACTTGGCCGCGGCGGCCGGAGGCATAGCGCGCAGCACGGCCTGCCGCGCCGCCTCGGCGGACGGCGGCTCCGGCAGCGCCCGACCGGCGCGCGCGCACCAGGTGCCGATGGCCGCCTTGAGCGCGGCGTTCGGAATCATCGCGGCGTCCACGCCGCCCGCCGCGGCGTCGACGCCGGGGGCAGGAACGCGAGCTCCGCGCAGGCCTGGAGGCAGGCCCGCTCGAAGGTCCTCCCCGACGGCAGGATGACGGGGTCCGCCATGAGCGCGCCGGAGAGCGGGCACAGGAACTCCTCCGGCACCGCCTCGGCCGCCCACGCCTCGGAGCGCGCGGGCGAGGCGGGCGCCGGGGCCGCGGACGACCTGGACGAGGGCGAGGGCGAGGGCGAGCACGGCGCGCTGCCTCCGCCGCCGCCTGAGGCGCTGATGGCGCGGTGGAACGGCAGCAGCTTCCAGCGCCGCGGACGCGCCGCACCCATGGAGCGGCGAAAGGTTGAGGGGGTTTGTGCGGTAGCGGCTTAGCGGCGGCGGCGGCGGGGAACGGTGGAGGATTCTTTTGTTGCTGCTGTGGGCATGGCTTTTGTTTTGTTTTCTGTGTGTTTGATGCTTTTGAAGCTTGGGGTGCTTGCTTGCTTTTGTTCCGTGGCTGGCTGGAGCTGGGGAGCTGGGGAGAGCTGGAGCTGAGGTGCTGGGAGTGGTGCGCGCTTGGTTTTATGCGCCGGCCGGGAGAGAGAAGGCGCCGGGGAGGGAAAGGGGAAACCTTAGCCTGGAAGGGACCGCTCGCTCGGTCCCTCTCCCTCGGGCTCCGGAGTGTGCTGTGTTTCGCTGCCGGGGGGTGCTGGATCGCCCTGCTTGGGCTGGTTTCGCTGGGGTTTTTGGCTGGGTCACGCGGCGTCCCGTGGCCCGTTGCGGTTGCAGCAGCCTGGGTGGGACTGGGAGGGAAATGGCGGACACCGGACAGGGGGCGTGTGTCGTCGCGGTCGGCGTTGGTTGGGGGTGGCGGGTGCGTGCTTGTAGGAGTACTACAGTACTGTACATTTTATTAGCTAGCGGTTGTTGGCTACGAGTACGAACTGAGGGAGTTTGTGAGCTCACTTGAAGGGAAACGGTGGCCGATTGGTGGAGGCGTGGAGCAACCACCATTGTTGTTGTTGTTGTTGTTAGCCACCTGTCGACCGTCGTCCGTCGTCGTTGATTGAGCAGCAAGGATCGTCTTCTCTGATGATGAATACGAGTAAGAATAAATAAAGGGTGCTTAAATGAAGCGAACAAAATTTAGGTGTGGTGTTTGGGACGACGGACCACATGCGAAAGAAGCCACCGCTCCGGCCACCGGCGGCGGCGGCCAGCAAGCAAGCAACAACAAGTGCGCGTGCCCGCCCACCGGGAACGCTGCTCGGACTTGAGAACGAAGACAATAAAACTCGTGCGCGCGCGTCGCAAGAACGGCGACGATTGTGCTGCTAGCGAAGCACCTTTGGTACCACTCGCATGCCCCTGCGTTATATGGATGCAGCAGTGCCAGTGTAGTGGCTCTAGCGCTTTGCGTCCTCGGTGACACTTCCCGCGCGATGCGATCGTTTTCATTCCCATACTCCACTGTTCCGTCAGCTTCCAAACGATCCAGACCAGGGGTGATGGGCTGAATAATCTGTCATGTGAAGATATTTTTTTTTTTTTTTTGGTTTTTGTCCGAGAATTCGCAGGACAAGAATCGGGAGGGGTGGACGTGTGGATATCCATACATCCAATCCAAGAGCTAGCCGACCGACTGACCGAGTCAAGGGCTGCGGCCGGCAGGCAGGCAGCTCTCCGGTCTCCATGGTCATGGATTATGCTGACGCTCATCTCGTCATGTCCGGGGCGCTGGCGTGGCGTGTCAGTGCTTGTACACTGCTCGTCGGCTGTTGCCTAGTAGTACTAATTTACCAAATCTAGTAAGCTCGCTTGGAGAGAAAACCCAGTTGCTGATTGTGATTGCCTGATTCGTGTCGCAACCGCCGTTTTACTCTCGTCTAAGAAATACCCCCCGCTGTTTTACTCGGGGACCGACTGTTGTGTGTGGCCCTGCACCCCCGATGGGCGATTACTGCAAGCATCTCCCTCCGAATTAAACCGTGCTGGAGAAACAAGCGAGCAAGCATGCACGTACTGGTTGCACGGTACCCTCCAAATTAATCCAGCGCAAAGTTGATACGGCCAAGTACAAGCTGTGCAACAAATGGTTCACGGATTTCTACAGCACCGTTCGTGGCCCAGTTCGGCGGCGCGTCGTCCTGATCCATGCTTCAAGGAAGCTTCATTCACCCTCCTTCCTCCATGGTGCGAGCGGCCCCCGCGGAACTCTGAACACTCATCCGTTTGTTTCCTCCTCGGCCTTGCTTGCCTTCTCATCTCCAGTGTCCAGCATCGATGCTCGGACTCGAGCCCGTGGTTCTCAAATCTTTTGTGACCTGTTGGACGTCGGCTGGCCGCCGTCGCCGTCTGATCGCTTTCGTTCCAGACTTGACTGTCCTCGCCCGCCCCGTCTCGTCTGACGACCGCTTCCGATGCATGCGCTTCGAAAGCAAGGGCACCTTGTCAGCGTCCGCGGCACCGGACAAACATTTCAACATCCCCGCGCTGGCTGCTGCCGGGATTCCTTGATTCCACTTGCAGGTTGCAGCAGCTCCAGTGCTGGTGTACTACCTGTAAACTCGGGAAAAAAAAGAAAAAGAATCACCAGGCAGGATTCTTTTTCTTTTTTTTTTTCATGAGAAAAAGCCAAGGGCTTGTGCCGCTGCCTGCAGTCGTGCGCATGGCACCACAGGACTCGGTGCAGCAGCGTGTGAATTGGAGAGCGGGCCTAGTCAAAAGAATGCTCTCGTCCGGGATCCATATCCATCTCGCGCATGCGAGTACAGAATATTATCAGGGATCCAACAGTTTTTCATTGTGCAGCTGAGCCCGCCCGTCGTCGTCAACTGCTACTACTGTACCTTCTCGTTTTCAACCGAGACCTGCCTGTTTGCCGTTGATAATGATGCGAGTATGGATGAAAACGGATCGGATATGGATCGATATCACTAATACCACATTTGTTTTCATATTTCTGTCCGGATTCAGATTCGAATACGGATAGTGTCATCTATCTTAGGATAGGATATGATTGGATATCGACATCATAAATATACGATTTGAGTATTCGGATACTGATACGGTGACTTGGATGTTGAATATCCAGGACCGGATACGGACGCATCTAAACCCCTCCAAATAAATTATTTCGAACGGACGATCGGATAAATATCCGTACCATTTTCATTCATAGATGCGTGGCAGCGATTGGATTCGTTTCCCCAGCGTCCGCTGTCCTGGACCGGGCTCGCTTTGGCCTTTGGTTTTTTTCCTTACGATTCATCAATCGCCTTTGCCCAGGTCAATGCATTGCACACGTCGCTGATTTCTTTTTTGGCAGCTACCGTAGCCAAGCCAAGCCAGCACACACACACACACACACACACGCCCTGCTTCATCGTGACAGCCTCTATCATCATATCTTCTAATCTAATCATACAGCGTGGCAGATTGGCAGCGGCGCAGCTCTCTTTTTGTGGTTGTGCTTATTATTATTACTCTGATTCCTCAGACTAAAGATGCGATATTGATGTGGTTTTATTGGTATAGCATTTTTTTAGCATCAAGCGCCACATCGCCATCCGCTTAATACCCCGCCACCGGTCTAAAATGGGATTATTGCGTTGCGTGATTACATCCATCACTGTAGATGGTACTAGGAGTAAAGAAATTCCAAGTCAGAACCTTAACCTACGTGTTGACGTCTCCCTTTTTTTATAATAAACAAAATGAAAAGAGACTTCGAGCCAAGCCAAGTTTAACAATTCAGGTTCAGCCCTGTGGAGATAGTTTAGTCCATTCCTATCTACCAACCCCCGTGTTAAACAACCAACTACTACTACGTACAAGGGGTACCAGTATCGCTGTACTTGGGGCTAATGATCAGTGCCCGCAAATTAGTTGCGAAAGGTGGCTCTCGTCTGTATTATTTTCCCAGCTAGCTCTTGTCTCTTCCGGTTCCGGTGGATAGCAATGTTTTATACTCTATATCAGCCGGTCTGCTTCTTCTAAATAAATGGCAATCCATGTTGTATTTAATCTTGCCTGTACCAACCAAAGTGTTGCCGGCACTAAGGGAGGCCTTTGCCCCGTGTCTTCCTACTTATAATTGGCTGACATCCAGTGTAATGGTGGTAGGCTCGTTGCTTTTGCAATGCAAACAATAGGTTCCTCACATGTACAGTTGAACTTTGGTGTGTATGTGCCCAATAGGCAATGGCAGATGCCCATGTGTTCTGCTTCATACTATGCTGTCTGCTCAAACACACCACTTGAATTGAAGGAATTGGTTGCAGAATTATGGCCAATGCTTATCACCTACTAGTAATGCGCTGCTACTATCTTTTTCCCTAGAAACAATGAGATGTGTGGCGATGTGGGTGAATCACGTGAACACCAATTCTAGCAATCTAGATGCGCATCGAGTAGATAGCACATGCCAGCAGCAACAAAAAAACACAAGGTAAAAAAACACATGGCATCCAGTTGCTTGCATCCATGTTCTGATGGATCGACAGATCATCATCATCATATTTGCTATCAAGTGGGAAACACAAACAGATAATATGACAAACAAAAAAAAAAGAAGTCTTTTCCTTGCGCAAAAACCAGACATCTCTAACACGTGACTTGGTGTACTGGAGCCGAGCTTGTGATGCTCACCCATCACCCGACGTTCTTGGCGCCAACGCAAAGCACTCATCCAATTGATGCATGCATGATGCATCATCATCATCATCATTCATCAAAGCCCACAGCAGGAAGAAGATGCAGCCATGGCATTGGCATGGCATGGCATCGTTGAGCAGAGATTCCCATCCCATGATGGTGGCTTATTAGCTCCTTGCCGCACACAACACAGGTAGCAGGTGAAGAGGATCCGTCAGATTCCATGGAAATGGAACTTGTTGCAGCTGCAACCGCTCACCGCTGGTGCTCCACTACATACACACTCCAGCGGCGGTCCAGCCACACCGATCAATAGCACGGCACGGCAGTGAATGGTGATCCACGGCACGGCAGTGAGTGGTGATTATGGCATGTGTAACCTGATGCCAGATGGGCACGGCAGGCACTGACTGGGCAGAAAAAGGTTGCAGTAGCAGCAAAGGCAGCCCAAAAGCTGGGCAGAGCTTTATGGCGGCCAGAATGCACGCTGAATGATACGCTTGGAAAGTTTCAGCGGTTCACACCAACCGGTATACATCCTCCTCATATCCTTTTCTCCATCATCCATTTCACACCTCCACGAAAAGTATTTTCCACCAAGAGCATGTAAATGCAATTTTACTCGATACAAGTATCTTAACACACGTTGCCACCTCTAGAGAAAACAAGAATCTAACAGGATATCAGGATATGTACATTTGATATGTGGCGCATCACTTTATTCCAGGGGAATCTTGGCATAGCATACGGTATGTTGTAGTGGGTTTGTTTTTCTACGACTTGTTTGCAAAGCGAGGATCGTGATGTCTGCTTTATTAGGAAATATACTAGTAGGATAGAAGAGGTAAACTACTCGTGGACATGGACACAAATGCTTTCTTTACCCACAAAATACGGTCTGTGCGTCTCTTGCATTGTGTTTGCTTATACGTTTGTGCTTGCAAAAGCTCTACTATCTAGCTACAAACGCTTTAATCATGCGCCTTATTATAGTGGTTTCACTTTCACAATAAACGACCATACTCATGAGGGGAATGCACGAGTAAACAACAACCTTTTTTTGTGGTGGATGGGAATGTGAGGCGGTGAGGGGAATGTACGAAAAATACATAAGTGAACTTGGGCACGAAACATCTGGTGTAAAGATGTGAAGGACGCATGTCTCGTAATAAAGTAGGAGTAATTTGTAAATGTACGGTAGCTGATATATTCTCTTTGTGATGGATCGGACGGAACGTGCTCCTGCTGACACTGTAAACCATGTGCCAAGTTAAAAAAGATATTTTTGCCATTTACATGTTGTCTTCATCTTTAGCAATGTGCCAATGTGCACCGTGAACGTCTTTATTGTATGCGCGCGGCTACTGGATTTTTTTGTTTTTTATTTTTGAAGAAAGCTACTGGATGGGATTGGCGTGCTTTGAATACTATACTTCCAGACTGTGACAGGAATTTAAGAAATATGAAAAGTCGACCTTATAAATAAATACGATAGAGGACGGAAAAGTCGAGATGAAGAAGCACCAAAGGGAACAGCTGCGACTGAAAAATGATTGTGGTAATATTCCCGCTTATTATATTTCTTAAATTGGTAGTCTCATTCTTTATCAGAAAGAATATACATGTCCTGTCTGTTTTGTTTCAGATAATTTGTTTGCTAGATTCAGATAGTTTGTTTAGTAGACCTTTTTTTTTTTTTTTTTTTGTTTAATCAAGAAAGGACACAGCACTACTGTATCGTTGAGCAGTGTGAAAGAAATAAATTAAAGCCAGCGTTTAAGGAGCTTAATCGGGGCCGTGCTAGCTAATGAAGCTGTCTAGAAAGCGGGAAACATTATATTGTCCATCCATCCATCCAAGCTAAGCTGTCTGAATTGACAAAATGACAGCCAGCAACTAGCATAGCGCGGGACATCACGTACATTGGACAGAACGCACAAAACTCTGGTGCCTTTCCAGTTTGGTTCTTTTCTTCTTTTTTTCTTCTTCTTCTTCTTTTTTTTTAGAATCAGTTTGGTTCTACCTATGGTCTATCAACTTCATCACCTAATGCCACGATCGGCTTTTCGAAAAGCTTTTGTAATTTCCTGATTTGCTCTTTGCTTTGCTGTACTGCTGCTAGCTAGATCTTGCAAATTAAATATAATAAAATCATACGATCTTCTTACATTTCTTTCTTTTTTTGGAGTACAACTTTTGCCCTCTCGATTTACCCTGTACCCTCTCCGTCTCATAAAACACATAAATCTCATTTTTGAGACCACACCGGTAAAAGTGTAAAATTATGGATCTGCTCTACTGTCTCCTTCTCAACATGTTCGTAGGAACTCAAAAGCAATGAATTCATTTAGAATGTTCACATGTGATAGAGCAATATCAGCCAAAAAACACATTTAAATATTGGTCCATCTAGAATGTTTACCAAAAGTATTTTAAGATTACATATTTTTTAGACAAGATTTAAATGCTAGGATTACATGGTTTTTTTAGGATGGAAAGAGTATATAACAAGGACAGGTTATACAGAGTACACACAGTACCCATACACCCTTGTACGGGTAGGAGTAGGACAATCGTATCCGGCAGATGAGATCCGATCTCGCAGCTATGGTATGGCTAAAGAGACTATTTATATGGTTGCTACTTTACAGTGGTTCCCATTACGCGGTCTCATTCACGGTTGTTCATAAACTTGCTTAGCATCATGATCTTCGTACCACGCTCTCTCGTGGTCCAGCGAAATTCGAAATTCATGGCGGATAACGACGTCCCAATTTCTTGCACGGCTCTTTATTTTTGTTTGTTTGTTCCGGTGCGAATTCATCATCATCATCCGCACGGCGGCTGCTAATGTATTTTGTAGTACCGTACGTACTAGTGGCCACGGTAGATGCGCGAGGGCCAATGAATGTGTTGTGTACGTAGAGTACACGAGGTGTACGGAGTATTTGGGTGACAACAACCTATAACAGGCTAACACACAGCTTCGTGCACGTACCGACCCGACGTACGCGCTGCGCGCGGTGCCGGTAACCAACTGCATCGTGCAGTAGCGTTTGGATATATATGTACCAAAAAAGGTGCACAATGCATATCCGATGTACTTCACCTTTTCCTTTGAAAAACACTTCTTTTTTCTTGCAAAAATAAACCCCTTGTTGCTGACAAGTACTCTGTGTGTGATAATTTCTTGACATATTTGTTGCAGTTCAGAACCTCTGCCATGCAATGCACTGCAGAAGATCCAGATATTTTGGTTGCAAAACAATAACAGCACTGAAATGCCAAAGACTGGAATGGAAGCAAACGAACGAATGCATCCAGATCCACTTTTAAGCCAGATCACATTTTGACCGCTTGAAGTCATTTTGCTGACCTGGCTACCGGACAAAATTTCTCTTCTAAACATGGTAGAAAATAAAATGGACCCAGCACACCTTGCAGCATGCCAACAAGGCAATAATGATACATTGATACAGCTTACATCCAGTAAATACAAATGTCCTTTTCAGGCAGGCGTTTCAGTCAATATGGGAACCAACTCTGTATACGCATCGGATTACAGGATTCTCAGTAACAATTGCGTTTAAACAGGCTTCCCGTTCAACTTGGGGAAAGGGTCTTGTTTGCTGAGGACAAGGACCTTACTTTTGTGAGCGAAGTAACCTTTTATAAGATTCTTGTATATGAGGCATGCCATGATGCACTCCACCTGGTAGCAGGGTGACAAACTATGTTAAAAACGTCATTAGAAATATAAGATGCAAGGCATAACATAAACTATTGTACTCTCAAAGCACCTCATCCACATCCATGTCGATTTCAAGCCATTTCAGAGCTTTTACGACGACATCTAGCTTAATCTGATGTGCCTTGGCTGGTTCCTTCTGTCTCTGAATGATATGGCTGTGAAAGAATAGAAGGGTAAAAATAATTCAGTCATACAAGACTACAGTATGACAATGCCAAGTTCAGTTTTGCGCTCACATTTTCTTAACTAATCTCTGATAGACTTGAAGTTCAAGTTTCTCCAATACAAGGTAGACGCCAGATTTCAAAAATCTTGCAAAACAAGAAGCTATTCAGAGATGGCAAAAGGATGAACTTTTTAAGCAGAAGAACAGATCCACTTACTGGTCTTCGTGCCTGTCTAGAGCTTGCCTGAGAAGCCTGAGATCTCCTCTCTTAAGTGCAGTCACAACATCTGCATACTGAAATGTTATATTACCACTTGTGCAAATCTCAACTACAAAGCAGGGAGGTCACCATATATGAGTACCCATAGCATTATTAAACGAGGCACACATGTTCAGAAAACCAAATAAAAACCAACAATGGAAAAGCATATTTGTGATTAAGGCGTTGCTTAAGTAACTTGTGAGGTAACTCACATTGTTTTCCAATGCTAAACAGTTGGTCAATTACTGTTTAGCCATTATTCGAACTAAATAGCATTTTAAATGGATAAAACAGCCAATTAAACATAAGCAGCATACCACTGTATAGCTTTTGGATGCTATCTAAAAAGGCTTAACAAATAATTAGGAAAACAGTGCTCGCTCGTTTTGTGGTTGAAAAAAGTTGAACGGTTCAATTCTACAACATATATTACGTGCTAGAAGCCTAGAACTTATTCCAGCTTAAGTAAGAAACAAAGTATGAGTAAATACCTCAAGCAAATTGTACCGCTCCAAGAGAGTCCTTTTTGGCAGTACACCTATTGAAAGCTTTACAGGGATAAGAAACTTCAAAATTCTCCTAAAAAATGGAACAAACGTTATAGTATAAACACCTAGGTCTGTCAAACCAAAAGCCAAAAAGCTCCAAGCAACAGAAGTACCTCAAATTTGACTCGCTTTGAGGATTGCAATGCATCAAAGCATAAGTTAGCTTCTGATCTGCCTGATCCAATTAAACAAAACCTAGTGTAAGCAGTTTCGCTGCTTTGTTGTTCAAAACATCTTAGTTTGTAACCATAAATAAGTTCACATGAGCAAGAGACAGATCTTACAACAAGAAAATTTTCGTTAAACACCTCCAACCGCCCAGTGTAGTACATATAAGTGACCTGTATCATAACTGGTTAAGTCTCCGAGAGGGAAACATGTCTGTAAACTATGTTCATCTCACCTTGTCTTTCACTGGAAAATCTTCAAAATCAAAATTCCTTGCAGTTTCGATGCTTCTTATGACACTACGGCAAAGGTTTACTGTTCCAAGCTGCATAATTTCATAATCAGATTCAAGCACTTGTTAACTTAAAATACAAAAAAAATTAGAATCCAATTACAAAGGTACATATACCAGAACAAAAACTTGACAAAGAAAACCATCCTACCCTGAGGTAAATTTTGAATAGCTGGCATGTAACATAGAGTGCTCCAATACGCTTAGGCCCTTTCACCTGAAACATTGGGCAGAAAATAGCTATCACAGCATAAATGATGGTAAAAGTAAATATCTCTATCTCTACTAATATTAAAGGGGATAAGGTTTCTTCTTCTGCCACTCCTAGAAGCATCCGACCTCTCAAGCACTCCGCAATTCAAGTCTGAGTCTATCGTCCGTCAATCACATCACGGAAATTGTACAAGTTGTGCATCATCGTCGAGAATGACAGGAATCTTTCTCTGAACTCCCTCCTTTTTGACAACATGTGGGTCCTATACTCCTATGTACTCCCAAGGACACAATCACACAACTTTGACATGCTTTGAACGCAACATGCGCAGGACATACCTGCGTTGGCTCAGCAATCAGTCCCCATGTGCCTTGAGCTGTTACTGCATGCACCTCTGGGGTTGTACATATGGAGGTGCAACATTGGCATCTACTGTGCTAAATTGCTAACAAATGATTGTTGGAACATGACAAGCGATGATAGTAGCCACATCTTTCTTATTCATGCCTAATGTTATGCATGTTTGATCCTGGTAGTAAAGTCTACTGTTTATACGTCTGAAAATGGTAAATTAATTTTTGAGCTATATGATGCCATGACAAAACAATAGAAAAAATACTTGAAATGGCAAGACACTGATACTAAGATCGACTAAAACAAAACTCCCAAGGGAAGGCCAAAAACTCAATAAAATTAATATGATTGCTATATAGAGGGACTAATGCTAGATAAATGAATATCTCATCCGGATAGGAGGACATCCTCTTTAAGAAGCTTAATTCCATCTGCTACATGGATTGAGCAACAGGACCACGCTTGCTATGCACATTGTCCACAGACACAAGCCAAGCTAACAATATTTGTCTAAAGCAATTCTATTGCAAAAAATAAAAATGGTTGAGATGTAACAAGTACTTGAGTAGAAGAAAACATATTAAAATAAAAATGGTTGAGATGTAACGAGTACTTGAGTAGAAGAAAACATATTAAGGGCCTGTTTGGGACTGCTCTGCTCCACAAAAACCAGCTCTAGAGCAGATGGATGTGTTTGGCATGTAGTCCAGCTCTGGCTCCAAAAATAGGAGGTTTTCCTTGAATGGCATGATATGCCTTAGATGATGTGTGACATATGTTTTGATGCTTTGTAAGTACATATTTGTAAGTGATTGTTTTTTAACAGTTGAATATGATACAAAATATTATGTTGGAAATAATTTCGTCAAAATAATTATTAACACCTCTTTCACACATTTTTTCGTATATATCAAAATGGCACCCTCCTACTAATGCCATTTGTTGCTTCAGACTTTAGACACTAATCTTGTCAAAATAATATTCTAATAAAAAGCTGAGTGCTGTTGGCAATTCCAAAGGAAAGTGCAGGCCTGGCATGCACGCGGTGCAGCAGCAAGAGCACGCTTGGGTGCGTCTGCGTACATGCGCTGGCCGAGAGAACAATCAGATGTTTGTTTTCATTAATGAGTGGTAATTTTGGGGGGTAATTCCCACCAATTCCATGAGGAAGTACAGAAGTCCAAATGATGGGAGTAAAACATGGAGTTGAACTGGAGGTGTTTGGCAAGACAAAGCTGGAGCAGAGCTGCAAATCTGGAATGCAGCAGTCCCAAACACCCCTTAAGATTCTAAGATTAAAGTGGTTTTTTCATAAACATCATAAAAGGAAAAATATTGGACTATGTTTATTATTGGAATAGCGGAATACGAGTATTTCTCCGTTCCAATGCACAGGCATATTTGCCGGTGATTCATCTAAGACCAAGGATAGCCACAAAAGGTCTAGGAAGATTTCTATGTAAAACAACCCCCTCAATGGCGGTCCTCATAATTTAATGAATCAGAAAATGGTAAGACATTGCATCGAATGATAGTTTATACTCTATAATCCCAACAACAACTATTCAATTCAAGCCTAGCTAGTTAGCACAACTAACAAATGCAGTTCGCAATTGCCCTGGTAATTCATCTGATGCTTAAAAAGTACAAATTCTGATTAAGAAGACTGAACAAATCTTTTGAACGATAACATACCGCTAGTGTGCCGAAAACCTTCATCAGAAAGGACCCAGCTGCCTGAAGCTTGTCAGGGTTCTTTCCATTCGTCGCGAGCTCACTATCCGCCTACACCAAGATAACGAATCAGAATACGTGAGCCAAAATACCAAAAAACTACAAACCCAGATCAGCCACCTCTGCTCACCTTCTCGGCGATTAGCCTGATCTCGAGCGCCACAGTGTGCATCGCCTCCATCGCCCACGGCGTCTCCCAGTTCCTAAACTCCTGCAGGAACGCGCTGCAACCAAAAACATGTCACATCGTCGAAAACTTCAATAGATTGAACCGAATCGGGAGGACACGGAACGAACTTGGAGGCCTTCTCGAACGAAGTGTAGGCGTCGGCGAAGCGCTGGATGGAGTGGTAGTGGATGGCACGGAGCAACGGGACGAGGAAGTCGGCAAGGTGGGGGAAGCGGTCTCCGGCGAGGCGCGGGAAGTCCGGGATGGCGGCGAGCGCGTCGGATAGCGGCGTGGAGGCCGGCGCGGAGGAGATGGAGAGGAGGGAGGCGAGCGCGGCGCCGTCGGAGTAGGAGATGGCGTTCGTCACGCGAGAGAGGTAGTCGCCGATGCGGCGGTGCGCCTCACCCATGCTCAGGTACGCCGCCATCTCCGGCGAGAGCGGCCGCGTTGGGGTTTGGGGTTTCCGAGTTCCGCGGCGGCGGGTAGGTGGTGACTAGCGAGTTCCCAGTACGAAGGGCAGCTGCCACTAGTTAGTTATCCTCGCCGTCGAGTGAGAAATCGATGGTCAAGGTTGGTCGTAGTTTGAGGCCCTTCGGGTAACCTTTCCAACTTGATTTTTGGCTCCCCGTAAAAATCAAAAACCAGCCAGAGGGATTGGCTTCACGAAAATTATGCACCTATCTTTTCTCGACTCTTTTCTCCGTCCGCATGAAACCTGAGCGCAGCAGGATTACGATAGTGCTCGCCCGAGAGAAGCCTTGACGGTTAGGATCTTCGGTTTGCGACGCCACTTCTACCGACATTTCAACGCTCCCGCCGACCGTCCTACCTTCTTTCCATAGTGGCCTTGACCTTGTGACTCTGGCAAATGCCCCCATCTTTTTTGCCGATCCGCGTGGCCACCCTCTTCCTCAACCATACAGTGAAGTCGGTGTACGCTTGCTACGGGTCAGTGCACTAAGGTCTAGCAGCGAGTAAACGCTAGCTTCTGCTCGCCTCTGATGCCCATGAGCACCGACACATGCCGTGCCACGTGTGTCGTACTCAACCTAGACCATGTAGTGGTAGGCTGACGTTTTTCGTGGTGGTATGGCGTTAGGTCCCCTATCTTGATGGACACGATAGAGCTAATGTGGTGCTAGCCTCCAGTATTACGTTGGTAAGGCGGGGTAACCACCGTAGCTATATGCGCGCCCGTCGCGGGATGGCACAACGACAAAGGTGGAGCCCTCGCCAGGTTGCGACGACAAGGCTAGAGGTGGAACACGATCATGTGTGAAGGTGCTGTTGAACGACATGATTTGCATGTCGGGGTGCCACTATCATTACTTTCGCCCACAGATGGAATTCGGGAGGCATATGTAAAGAGGCAGTGCCTATTCGGCGGCAGTGGCTATTTTAATGCAAAGCTACAGTGGCTATTGTGGTAGAAGGACACTTATGGTTCATTTGGTTAAGTGGATCTAGATCAGTATTATGTTGCCCATCAAGATCAAGTTCAAGATGTATTATTAATGTTAGTTATTTTTGTTACATGTGACAGACGGGGGATGACAGGCTAGCGGATGAATCAAACGAACAAAATTAATAAGATAAGATGATGTGGCACAACGTGGAAGCAGAAAATAGTATTAGTGGGGTTTGATTTTATAAGATATATATAGATTATATAGACACATCATACAATCTATAACCCATATAAGCCTAAACCCTTGAAGCTATTCTCTTGCCTACGATTGGTCCAATCACGAAAAGTGATGTCATATAACGTCATCAAATCGAGTTACATCCACTAAGCCTCATTTATCTCCCACTAGCTATTTCTTTTAAAAAATAAAAAAGTCTTAGCAACTTAAACCAAGTATCATAATTAAAATTCAATTGCTCCATGATGTTTCTCGCAACAAACTCTTCAAAACAAGATCTCATATGCATATATCTTTTAATCCTTAGTCTAACTTTTTTATATTTCTACTTTAAACCCACAAAGAACGCTACAGCGGGCATTTCTACTAGTTTAGTTGCATTAAGCAATCTAAGTTGTCACTAGCTAGATTACATAGATACGGATACATGTGTCGGGTATGATACGTATCCGATATGTGGATATGCTATTCTCCAAAAAACTGTAACATGAGGATACAGCTACAATTTTAATAATAATAATAATAATAATAACAATAATAATAATAATAATAATAATAATAACAACAACAACAACATAATTGAATATGAAATTTCAAATAACATAGCTCACAAGTTGCACAACCCGCACATAAATTTCAAATAACATAGTTCACAAGACTACGACATGTTTCCACAATGGAATATTCTTCTTTTTGCAGCTCATCAACTTCAAGCTGGAGCATGTTCATCATGTGGGGCCATCTACTCTACTCGTACTAAGTAGAAAGTACTACAAACAAAGAAAACAAAGAATAAAAATTCAGATCGAAGCACAATGTTAGAGTGGATGAGCGGGGAGCAAATGGCAAAAGGCAAACACAAGCTACGACTTACCAACCGAGGGGGCCTCGAGCTGGGAGAGGGCGTCGCTTGGCTGGCGTTGCCGGCGGTCGCCGTTCCGCGGGGTTAGGTGATGGGATGCTGCGTGGCGTCGTTACGTGCGGGTGCGGACGGCGGAGTCGGGGATGCAGAGGGAGTATGTAGGTCACCGTGGGAGCTTGGGAGGTAATATGTTAGTTGAGCTGTTTATACATCATGGGCCGTATCTAATTCGGCCCAAACGTATCAGATACATGTGTCGGTGCTAGAACTGGTGGCCCTACCACCAACGAGTGAATTTGTGGTGCGTGCTCCCAACTCCGGATGGTGTGCAAGATGAACACAAGAATTTATACTGGTTCGGGCAAGAGAAGGCCCTACGTCCAGTGGGGGAGGAGTTCTTGTATTATCCTGCACCGAAGTGCTCGTAGGTAGGGTGTACAAGCGCGGAGAGAGGGACGGGGTCCCAAGTCTCGTGGTGATTGAGTGAGGTGCCAATATCGGGCTTTTCGTGTGTGTAATGCATTTGTCTCTACGGGACCCGCCTTCCCCTTTTATAGCCGCAAGGGGAAGGTAGGGCCTTACAAGAGGTGATCATGCTTGTGGGTCGGGTCATGGGCTTCCGTCCTCCCTCATCCGAGGCTCAGGAGTGGGCGGTATCTGGGACCCGTGACGAGGCGGTGCGGCGTCGCCTCCTCGCCCCTGTTATCGAGAATGACGGACGCCCCCTGTTGGAGTTGGTGGAGTGCGATGGAGGGGGGTGCGAGCCCAGCCAGCTTTGACCCGCCGAGTCCGAGGCTCGGGGGCCTTGGAGCTTGTCGCCCCGCGAGGAGTGGGTGGAACGGCCGCGGACGATCGCCGGCGCATGATGGTTGCCCATCCCGTGCTCGGGGCTCACGGGTGGGCTGTTGGTTGATCGGAATGGGCGTCCAGTCCACTCCCCGCGAGGGGGTGACGTCTACCGGGCGTGGGCCTTGGCGTGGTGGACGGCGTCCCTGGAGTTCGGCGATGGGACTGGCAGAGGGGTTAGGCGGCCACGGTGCCCCACTGTGGCGGGCGTGGCCTCCATCGTGGAGACTGGCGTAAGCATGATCGCCGGGCGTGGGCGCGACGGGGCAATGCCCATCCCCGCCGAGCATGGAGCGCTCGACACGCCGTGGACGGGCGGTGGTGGATATGCGTCAAATCGGTGGTACGGTCTCGACTGCGGGCGGCCCCGTCCGTCAGAGGCCCCTGGTTGCCGGGGCTCGGGCGGGGACGGAAGCTGGAGGCTCGCCCGAGGCCCCATCGTTGGGGGGGGCTCGGGCGGGCGGAGAATGGAAGCTCGTCAGGCCCCGGCGGGGGGGCTCGGGCGAGGCGGAGAATTGGCTCTCGCCCGAGCCCTTAGCGGGGTGGGCTCGGATGGGCCGGAGGGAGGTACACACTGCAGTGCTTGGCCGGAGCCGGCCCGTAGAGTAGTAGTGGGAGGCCTGTTGGGCCAAGGTTTGCGTTTGTTGGGCTTTCCTTAGGGGGCCCTTATTTTGGTCCCCGACGGCCCCCCGAGCCTCCGAAGGAGTGGGTGCACTCGTTCGGAGGCCGAGAGGTGCCAGATGCGTCTGGGCCAAGGCTATTGACACTCTCGCGCGGGGTGCGCTGAAGCGACCCAGTGGTGTTGGCCCGAGGCCTCGGAGGAGTTTGGGGGACTCCTTCGAGGGCTTGTACTTAGCTCGCACGGTGTGGTTTTGGGGTTTATCTCGAGAGCCGTGCTCACCGACAGGCGGCCGACCGCACCGCCCGGGTGTAGCCCAGAGGCCTCGGAGGAGTGAGGGCACTCATCCGAGGGCTTGTGCGTGTTTTGGCGGACAAGCGGTCGTCTTTGCCGAGCCCCGGGCCCGTCGGCTCGTCGGGGGGGTTCGGCTAGGTTTCGGGGACGTTTTCCCGAATTGGTTCGCGTTGGGGAAGCCCCGAGCCCTCGTAGTGACGAGGGGAACCCAATTAGTACTCAGCCGTCGATTTTTACGCACCTCGGCTTCCCTTTCGCGGGGAGGAGGGTGGACTTCGTCGTGCTATCATCGATGAGTGTCGAACACGACTAGATCCGGTGAGTCGTTAACGGGAAGATCCAAGTGAACCGCTTTGTGCCCGTTCGCTAGGGGTTGGGTTTGGGAGGCCTTGGTTCATAAGAGCACGCGGTGTGCTTGAGGAGGGGGCTCGGGTCCCGTCCATTTGGGTCCCGAGGGCTCGGTGCTCTCCCACGCGGGATCCCCCTACTCGTCGCCATGCCGGCCTCGGATCTTTGCAAGGGCGGCCCCCGCTTGCGGGGCCAGCCGTGTATGAGGCCGTCCGCTGCTCTCGACTCTGTTGCCGAGGTGGGTGTCGAACCCTTAGATGGGCCGACTGCGAACCTACGGACCGTAAATGGGCGCCGCCCGGGCTCCTTTGTGGAGAAGGAACCCCTGTTTTGCCCTATCGTGGGGCGTGGGCGCGTTTTTCAGCGGCCGGCGATGGGATGTGGAGCGCGCGAGCGGTGGCGGCCCCACTTTCCCCGTCGTGGCGATTGGCGATGGCGCGTGTGTTCGTGGGTCCCACGGGGATGCGACGTGCGGCGCTGCGGCTCACCGTGGGCACGCGATGGCAGGGGCCCGAGCCGTGGCCCGGATCCTTTGCGGGAGGCGCACCGTGTGACGCTGCGTGTGTGGTGCGCCGAGCCGTGTGGGCGCGTCGCTTGTCGCACCCGGCGCCTCGTGCCGCCGCGTGGTGTGTGTCGATTACGGCGTATCGGAGGCCGATACGCAATTAATGCAAAGAGGGGAGCGCGTCGGGTATAAATACGTGCGGCGGCCGCGTTGGCCCTCCCTTCCCACGCTGGCCGCTTTGCTCTTTGCCCTTGCCTTTTCCGCCGTCGAGAGAGAGAGAACTTGAGCTCTTAGGAGAGAAGAGAGAGAGAGAAGCCTCCCACGCCGTCTTCCTAGCTTATCCCCACTTCTTCCTTGATGGCGCCCAAGGGCGATGTCGTCGGAGTGGCGGAGTGGGAGTCGTGCTCGGTGACGGAGCCGGAGTTGGCGACGCTGCGCGAAGGGCTCCCGCGGCCCGGGACCGACATCAAGCGGCGGAGTGGATCGTGCCGCCGCGACCACCGATGCCCGCCCCTCCGTCGGGAGTGCGTCGTGAGCTTCACGGCGTTCCACGGCAGCGGGTTCGGGATGCCGGTGGGGCGCTTCCTCCGCGCGCTCCTAGAGCACTTCGGCTGGGCTCCACAATCTCGCCCCCCAACCAGTATCTCCCATGTCGCGGTCTTCGTGGCGGCAGGCGAGGGCTACCTCGGCATCGACGCCCACTGGGACTTGTGGCTTTACTTCTTGAAGCCACCTCGTTCCTGAAATCTACGCCGGGGCGGAGAAGGAGAATGGGAAGGAGAAGGAAAAGGAGAAGGGGAAGAGGTCGGGCGGTCGGGCCGGCTGGTGCACTTCTGTTGTGGTCCAAGCACCGCGGGGAGTATATCCCGCGAAGCTTGCCACCTCGAACCGCGGACCGGCACAAAGAAGTGGTTCTACCTTCGCAACGACTACGACCACCGCCCGCCTACACAGGGAAGGTGTTCACCTCCGAGCGCCGTCGTCGGGCGGAAGGAGTTGATCGTCGAGAAGGAGACCTGAAGAGGGTGTTCTCCGCCTTGGCGCGCTTGACCAAGGTAGGTCTGGACGCCTCGGCGGTGATCGCCCGGCTTCCTGGCAAGCGGCGCGTGCTACCGCTCATGCATCGGCAAGACTGTATTTGTATGACATGCGGCCGGCAACGCCCGGGAGGGCACTTCGGATGGCGGCCGAGGACCTAGGGTACGCCGAGGTCCTCGGCCGACGAGGCAGCGGGGCGTCGGTGGAGCACTCGCATTTGCTCAAGATCTCGATGCGGCCGGACAAGGACTACATCAGTCTGGTAAGGCTCGCCCCTCCGCTCCGACGTGCGCTCCGTTCTTCTTCTTTTTCCCACGCTAATCCCGGTCATCGCGCTTGCAGGGGCTCGCGGAGAAGCTGAGGCCGTCGAAGCCCCCGCTCGCCGCGGAGAAGAAGGCCAACCGCGACCGCGCGGAGGCGCAGAGGAAGGAGAAGGAGAGCACCGCGGCGCGTAACGTCCGTAGCGAAGGAGAAGGAAGACTGCTCTCGCGGGCGGGCGCGGGAGCGAGAGAACCTCCCTCGGGAGGAGACGCCCGTCGGAGACCACCGAGTATGGTGATGACGGCGACGACGGCGAGGAGGAGTGGGACGAGGACGAGCTGAGCCGCTGCCTGGGGTTGGATCCCCCGGAGGTGACGTCGCGCGCCCAGGCGGGCGGCAGCTCGTCGATGACGCAGGCGTCCGAAAGGGCCACCGGGAGAGGCTCGTCTCCGGTGTCACCGGACTTGGGGCCGCGACACTTCCGGCGCTGGGACGCCCCTCGGGAGGAGGCGCGATGCCGCGGGCTAGGAGATCGCCGAGCCCTCTCCCCCGCCGAGGCCCATCCCCTTGCAGCCGCCCGCGGCGCTAAGAGCGGGTCGGAGAGCCGCGCAGGCGCCCGGAAGGCGCGATCGATCGGCCGGGCGCCGGCGACTCCCTCCCTCGGGAGGGTCCCGGTCGGTGCCAAGATTAAATTCTTGGCGGGTAAGTGGTGTTCGTACCTTGTCGTTGATTCCGACGTCCGCGCTAATTTTTACCTTGTGCCCATCCGCGGCCAAGCGCCAGGGTCGCGGTGGATGCGGCGACCCTCGCCCCTCAGAAACGACTAAAGCGGGGCTAGGAGCGCGAGCCTCGGGTTCCGTCGTCGAGGCGACGGCCGGGACCGAGAGGGAGAGGGGAGAAGGCCGAGGCGCCACCCAACCGCGGGAGCCTCGGCGGCGATGGAGACGGAGGCGGCGCAGGTGTCTGCCGTGGGAACCGAGGTGCGACCGGCACCATCGGTCGAAGGGGCGGCCTGCCGGGCGCCACCGGCACGGCGGAGGCGCCTCGCCACGAGGACGACAGGATCTTGGCCGTGTCGGCCGGGGTGGAATCTCGGTGCCGAGGAGACGGTGGAGGAGCTCGCAGTGGTTGCCTCCCCGCCGATGTGGCCATGACCGAGGCGGAGCCGCCCCTCGGGCCCCGGCCAAGTCATGGCCACCGAGGCGGAGTCGCCCGGCGGGAGGGGGAGGCCGAGGAGGCGCAGTGGGAGGCACCCACCGTGGATGCCGCGGCCTCGGCCGGAGTGCCGGCGAGGCGCCCGCCGAGTACCTAATGAGGCCGGGAGAGCGCCCGCCGGGGGGCCTTGGAGGTGGGGCCTCGCACGACGACGCCAAGGAGGTGAGGACTGGGTGAGCGTGGACGCGGTGTGTCGACCGCTATGAGAAGGCCGCTTGGGACCATCGTGTCGGGGCGTGCCGAGAACTCCCCTTGCTTCGGGTAAGTGGTCGCCTCTGTCCTCATTCCCCTTGGGGGCCTTTTCCCGGTGTCGGACAGGAAAGAGGGGTGTGTCTTTGGGAGTTGGCGCGAGGCGTCGAGCGAGAAGTCGGACCTCCTCCGTGGCGTCGGCCGGCCTCCACGACCCAGTACCTTCAGCGAGAAGGGCTGGTTGCCAGCAGCGGCAACGGCGTAGCCGGAGAGGGACGCCGAGCTCGAGAAGCTCCGTCTTCTCGTCTCTCCTGCGGTCCGAGGCCTCGGCGGCGGCGAGGACGCCTCCCTTGCCGGGGAGATCGCGGCGGGTCATGCCAAAAGCCTTGACCAGCTCCGGGTGGAGAAGGAGGTGATGGTCGCCGAGGCTTCGCGCTCGGGCGGACTCCATCAAGTCCCCGTCCGAGAAGCCTGGAGGTCTCCGAGGCCGAGCACGTCGTCCCGGCGGGGAGTATTCCAAGTCAAGGAGGCGGTTATGCGAGGGGGATCGCCGAGGCCACGACCCTCCGCGACCAGCTGCAAGGTAAGCGCCGCGACGCTCTTCGTGCTTGTGTTATGTCGCCCGAGAACCTACCTCTCGGGTTGGTGCAGCCTCACAGGCGGGGTGACGGAGTTGGAGGAGAACCCTCGCGTCGCAGCCGCCTATAACTCAACGCAGGGCAAGCTCGAGACCCCGACGCTGGAGGCTACGGGCGTCTGTGCCGCGGTGGAGGCGGAGGACGCCGGGTGGAAGCAACCTGGTGGTGCGGCCGCCCACGGCAGTACTAGCCGGGTGGAGGCGCGCACTGGAGGCCCTCTCGAAGTCGGCGTGATCACACACGCCCGGGCCGACCATGTCCCACTACCCCGGCTCGACCTCCCTCGGATCGCCGAGGGACTCGTCGTGGCCGAAGAGGAGATGGGGCACGAGAGCGAGGTGCTGGCCCAACTCATCGAGGAGGCCGAGGCGGGGCTCTCCCCGCGTTGGCGGCCACCTTCGCGCCTTGTCGTCTCCCCCCTCCGGAGGAAGCCGGTGACGCCGAGGCCGCTGACGCCGAGGTCGCGGGCCGCCGGCCGTGGGCCCCGACGCCGTGGCTCTGGCCGTAGTCGCCGAAGCCGTGAGCCCGGTGCCGAGAACGCCGAGACCGTGGAAGCCGCGCCCGAGGCTCCGAGGTTGTGGACGTCGCCGCCCGTGATCTTTGGCGGCCCGACGCCCCCGATGACCTCGCAAGCTGGGCCCGAGTGCCCATGTAAATAGGAACTTGTGTTGGCGTGTGTTTGTGGAATACTTTATATGAATCGGCCCGTCGAGGCTTTATGCTTTTTGTACTAGCTTTTTCGTTATCTCTCGCATTCCCTTCCATTTGTATTCGCTACTTGATCTTGCGAGGATGCTTTGCAGCCGGGGGTCGCTCTTTAACCGAAGGTAAGGACTGCGCGAGTAGATGCCTCGGCCCCGTTGCCCTTCCGTAATCGAGCGACCTCCTCGCGGCACTTGGAGTCATCCTTTTGGCTGAGGGTAGCGAGTGGAGGCACCGTAGCGCTCGGGCGTAGGTGGCCTCGCGGCTCGGCCGTCCTCGGCCTTGGGATGACCTCGGTCGTGCATTTTCCTAAGTATGCTAAACCGGGGAACGAGAGTCTACGAAAGATAGCCGGGAAAAAAAAAAGATCTTTTGAGGGGTGCTTTCCAGGAGGGGGTTCCCCCTTTCTAGCCCTCGAGGGAGGCTTGGTTTTGGTGAGCCAAAAGCAAGTCTCACTGAGTCCTACTGGGGACAGAATGCTGTGACTTAGGAGAAACGCCCAAGGACTTAGTTTTATTTAGCCAAAGGTACAAAGCGTATGTACAATGCTTGGAATTTCTAAGGGTAAAAGCGACGTAGCTGTTGGATGTTTCAAGCGTTGTTGAGGACTTCACCGGCCTCGTTGGCGAGCTTGTACGTGCCCGGCTTGAGGACTTCAGCGATGATGAAGGGCCCCTCCCAAGACGGCCCCTCCCAAGACAGCGTGAGCTTGTGGCGCCCTCTGTTGTCCTGGCGGAGACGGAGCACCAAATCGCCTTCCTTGAGGTCTCGGGTGCGGACCCGTCGGTCATGGTAGCGTCGGAGGGACTGCTGGTATCCTGCTGAGTGTAGGAGGGTGGCGTCCCTGGCTTCCTCGAGCATGTCCAGCGAATCCTCCCGAGCCGCCTGGTTGCGTGCCTTGTCGTAGGCCTTGAGCTTCGGGGACCCGAATTCTAAGTCGGTAGGCAGGATGGCCTCGGCGCCGTACACCAGGAAGAAGGGCGTGAAACCCGTGGCTCTGCTGGTCGTCGTCCTGAGGCTCCAGAGGACCGAGGGGAGCTCCTCGAGCCACCTTTTGCCGAACTTGTCGAGCTTGTTGAAGATCCGAGGCTTGAGCCCTTGTAATATCATCCCGTTGGCCCCGCTCTACCCGCCCGTTTGTCAGGGGGTGCGCGGCGAGGACCGGACGATGCGTATCCGGTGCTTATCGCGAAGTTTGAGAATTTCGCCCCGTGAAGCGGGTGTCGTGGTCGGTGATGATAGAGTTCGGGACTCCAAAGCGGTGGATGATGTCGGTGAAGAAAAGTACCGCTGCTCGGACCGAATGTTGGTGACGGGCGCGCGCCGATCCATTTGGAGGATTTGTCGATGGCGACGAGCGGATGAGTGAAGCCACCGGGCGCCTTCTTGAGGGGTCCTACCGGATCCAAACCCCACACGGCGAAAGGCCACGTGATCGGGATGGTGCAGAGCGCTGAGCCGGCAAAGTGCGTCGACGATCGTAGTAGTGACATCCTTCGCAGTGCGTACTACCTCGGTGGCGCGTCGGCCGCGGCCCGGAAGAGAACCCCGTCGGAAAGCGCCGCCGACGAGGGAGGCGGGGAGCGGCGTGGTGGCCGCGAGACCCGGCGTGGATCTCGTGGACTAGGGCGAGGCCCTCCTCGGCCGTGATGCATCGGCCGCGGGACCCCCGAGGGGCTTCGCTTGTAGAGCTCATCCTCGATGACGACGAATGACTTCGCTCTTCTCGCGATGCGCTTGGCTTGGTTGAAGTCCTCGGGGAGGACCCCCGGATGATCCGGTCGAGGTATGGCTTTCTCCGATCCGGCTTGGGGTCGGCCTCCGGATCCCCTCCGTCGATCTCCATGACCTCGGCATTTGATGCCGAGGACGTCTCGGAAGTCGAGGGGGTCTCGGATGTCGAGGGGGCCTCGGACGAGCCCCCAGCCCCCGAGGGGGGTCGGGACGATCCTCCGAGGCCTCCCCTTGCCCCCCGAGCGTGACGGAGGGAGCTGCGAGGTCTTTGGTGAAGACGTCAGGGGGAACCGGGGCTCTCCCAGCGGCGATCTTGGCGAGTTCGTCGGCGGCTTTGTTGTGCCTCCGGACGACGTGGTTGAGCTCGAGGCCGTTGAACTTGTCCTCCGGGCGCGCACCGCCTTAAAAGACGGCGTCCATCTTGGGGTCGTGGCAGCTTGAGTCCTTCATGACTTGGTCGATGACGAGCCGCGGAGTCCCCCCGGACGCCGAGGCGCTTTGACGCCAAGTTCGACGGCGATCTTCAACCCGTTGAGCAGGCCTTCGTACTCCGCCATATTGTTCGACGCCGGGAAGTGAAGGCGGATCACGTACCACATGTGCACCCCGAGAGGAGAGACGAAGAGGAGGCCGGGCGCCGGCTCCGGTCTTCATCGGGACCCGTCGAAGTACATCGCCCAAAGATTCCGCCTCGAGCCGGGCGGCGGTAGCCGGGTGTCGGCCCACTCCGCCGCCGCTCGATCAGTGTTGGCATTTCTAACGTCACTACTAAAAGCGAGATAAACCCTACCCCTAACAAAGAACGCCTTTAAATGGTCGGTATTAAATTAACTTGTCATTAGCAACTAGCCACCTATTTATCACTATCATTCCTAAGCATGAATTAAGTTGACATCCTTAATTATATTGCTTAAGAAATAACTATAGATTTATATGTATTCAATATGACTAGGCGTAAATAAAAAGATATGAATATAAAGATAAGAATATAAACTAACCGGGTTACGCAAGCGGACAGAGATAATTATACCGTTGTAGCATTTTACCTAGGGACGATTTATATTTATACCTTTGGGAAGGTCTATATATAGGACTTATAAACTATAACTTATACTATTGATGTGAAAGGCAAACCATAACTAGAATCCTACTCATAATGTAGATAAGTTACGTGATAAAAGATATATATGATAAATAATAATAATGATCAGTCATCATAAATAGATAAATATCGAGCTCTTCTAGTCATAACAATGGCTAGCCAATGGATAAACTCAGGAATAAATACTAAGGTAATTCTATAACTACATCAATGAATAACTCTAATTAGTGCAACTACATCTAGCAATCATTGTTAAGTTAACCCTATATCATTATCACATGTAAAGAGGCATCAACTAATGAGGGTATTAAGACACAAAGGTCACCTCCTTCGCGACCGTGCCCATGCTAGTCCTACGTGCACGGAGGGTGGACTACAGAGAGGAACCAACGCATTTGTCACTGCGCGGACTACCACACGTCCCCGGCACGTCGGGGTGCACTCACAGATAAACAAGATATCTAGACACCACGTCTACATATTGTCTACCATCTACCCAGCGGCCGCTTGGGTAAACGCTATATGAACAATTACATGAATTCAATAAGATCAAACCAACTATCCTAGACATATAATCAAAGTAGACAATGACTATTGCAATTAAAAATATATAAGAGATTAAGAACAATGTTGCCCTGAATCATAATATTGAATACAATAAGAACAAAGTACTAGAACTATACCGAACTCCGTGCTCCAGACAGACGCCAGGGGCTCCAGATCCCGCTGAAGAACTAGAACTCTTCTACTTCTAATCTAACTAGGCTAAAGCTATGAACTAGAGAGGCTCTGATGAACTAGAGAAGGCTCTTGATGGCTGGATTTCTAAATGACTTGATGCCTTTAGGGAGGGGTCTACCCCTTTATTTATAGCCCGGTGGGATCGACGTGCACCGCAGGATCAAACCGACTTAACCAAGGGCCAAGATGACTCCTCGTAGGCGGTGGAGGAAGCTTCCAGAAGGGGGGCCGAAACCCTAGCAGGGGGCGCCGGGCGGCCCCAAGGTGGGGGGCCGGCCCCACTTTTCCTCCTCTCGGGGTCCCGTTGCTTCGGGTGTCTTCTAGATGGTTTCTGAGCACAATCGTGATATTTTCGTGGCGGATAAGTTTTCGTGCTTATTTTGCACTAGAATCCCTCTTTTTAAACTTTTCTCAAAATCACCCCGAAAATACGAATATGCAAAAACTCGTGGAATTTATCGATAAAGCCCTAGGCTAGTGTGTTTTCTTGTTTTCATTCGGGTAAAAAGCCCTAGTAAAAGTTGACGCTAACGAGTGTCAACATCGTACTCCTCGAAGGCGTGGATGGATCCGTCGGGGATGTCGCGTCGGGCCGCTCCGTGGGCGCCGCGGCGACGTGGGACGCCTCCTCCGGCTCCCATGGCGGTGGAGACCAACGCCCGTGCTCGTGGCGGCGGCATTGGCCAAGCCAAATGGTTGTCGTGGTGGCGACGGCGGCCGAGTGTCCCCCGCGGAGACGCCGCCCGCCGCAGGGCCGCAAGGTCCTCCTCCAGGACCGGGCGTCGTGGTGAGTCCGTCGTGCACGGCAGGAGCGAGTGCCACGGTGCCTCCCGCGCCGGGCCGGTGATGGGTCCACCGGGGCCTCGTCGGGAGGTCCCCGAACTCCGGCCGGGGAGGAGCTCCATGTCGCATCGACACCGGCCGACACGAACTCAAGCTCACCGAACCGGATCGGTGTCCCCCGCTCCAGGGGCCGGGGTGGAGGAGAGTTGGGGCCGAGAGGCCGCCAGGGAAGTGTTGTCGCGTCTGGCGGCCATCCCGGAGGTTTGGCGGGAAGAGAGGCGAAACACGCACGCCTCCCCCCTGGCGCGCCAACCGTCGGTGCTAGAACGGGGTGGCCCTAGCACCAACGAGTGAATTTGTGGTGCGTGCTCCCAACTCCGGATGGTGTGCAAGATGAACACAAGGATTTATACTTGGTTCGGGCAAGAGAAGGCCCTACGTCCAAGTGGGGGAGGAGTTCTTGTATTATCCCGCACCAAGTGCTCGTAGGTAGGGTGTACAAGCAAAGGAGAGAGGGACGGGGTCCCAAGTCTCGTGGTGATTGAGTGAGGTGCCAATATCGGGCTTTCGTGTGTGTTTTGTCTACGGCCCCCCCCCGCCTTCCCCTTTTATAGCCGCAAGGGGAAGGTAGGGCCTTACAAGAGGTGATCGTGCTCGTGGCCGGGTCATGGGCTTCCGTCCTCCCTCATCCGAGGCTCCGGGGTGGGCGGCATCTGCCTGGGACCGTGACGAGGCAAGGCGACGTTGCCTCCTCGCCCCTATTGTCCGTAATGACGGACGTCCCTGTTGGAGTTGGTGCGGTGCGATGGAGGGGGTGCCGAGCCTGTAGTTTTGACCCGCTTTGGAGTCCGAGGCTCGGGGGCATCGGAGCTTGTCGCCGTACAAGGAGTGGGTGGAACGACCGCGGACGATCGCCCGGCCATGATGGTTGCCCATCCCGTGCTCGGGACTCACGGGGTAAATTTGTTGGTTGACCGGAATGGGCGTCGATCCACTCCCGCACGGGGGGTGACGTCGGGTGGCGTGGGCCTTGGCGTGGTGGGCCGGCGTCCCGGAGTTCCGGCGATGGGACTGGCGAGAGGGGTTAGGCGGCCACAGTGCCCCACTTGTGGCGGGCGTGGCCTCCACCGTGTGGAGACTGCATAAGCATGATCGCCGTGGGCGTGGGCGCGGAGGACAATGCCCATCCCCTCGTCGAGCATGGAGCGCTCCCGACACGGGCCGTGGACGGGCGGTGGTGGATATGCGTCAAATCGGTGGTACAGGTCTCGACTGGGCGGGCGCGTCCCGCTCGAGGGCTGGTTGTGTAACACCCCTGGTGTTACGTTAATCTAAACCCACCATAAACCCACCATGTCATCATATTATGCATTAAGCATCATGTTTATCAATTCAATGAGAATGCAATTAACATGTGATCATATGCATCATTAGGTTAATCACCAAGCATTAAGTACATTAGTGCATTTCATGGTATTAGCGATCCTTGCATGATTAATGTTTTGTCTTGTATGTTAAACATGTTTTGAGATGTTGGTCATGTTTAATAATCTTTAGTATAGCTTGTTATGCTTGCCAATTAGAATAGGGTGGAAAAGCAATTAAATTCCACTCGCATGTTTAATATTGTTTATAAAAGTAATCCACTAAAACCAACCTTGATGTTTGAGAGTGTGTGGCTAACTATGTTTCACCTTCCAAACATGTTTTACAAGTCAAATGATGCAAAGCAAGAACAAGAATTGAATTTGGAATTCAAATGCCAACTGTTTTCATAATTGGTTTTAAGCGTTGGAATTTCAATTTCATTTTCAATTTCGGGAGCTAACCATAATTAATTTTCTAAATAAAAGTTGCTAACCAAAGGCACTATTTCCAAGTATGAACTTTGTACTTTGAAAGTGTACTATTGGTTGGGTCTGAAAAAAGTACCACAATACCATTAATTAATTGCCTAAAGAATCAATTTGAAATTCCTTTTTAAAAACCCTAAATTTCAAAGGTGTTTTACCCCTTTCTCAATTTCACCTCAAAATATTCAAAAATTTGGAAAACTTCCAAAATACAAATTGTGCATCTTTTTGAGCTCTACAAGTTTGGTAAATAAAGTTTTTCAAGTTTTTTAAATAAAATCAAAAGTATTTTCAAAAGTTTTTCAAATGAGGATTTAACCCCTTTTTGATTTTTAAACTCCAATTCAAAAATTATTTAGTTTTAGGCAAAACTCCTTTAATAAAAGTTATAGATATTGAAAAATGGAACAACTTTTATTTTTGGAGATTTTCATCTTTTATTCAAAATTTAAAAGTAATTTTGAAATCCAAAATTTAGAATTTAAACTCTATTTCAAATTTAAACTGCATTTTCAAAAATATTTGGAATCTGATGTTGAGCCCAAAATCAAAGTTGTAGAGTTCAAAATTTTGGACAACTTTTATTTTTGAATTTTTCCAAGTTTCTAAATGATTGAGGGAGTAATTTTAAAAGAGAAAGAGGTGAGCCGTCCCCGATCGCTACAAGAACTGCAGGGGGAAATCCTTCTTCTCCTTCGCCCATGCCGTCGCCCGGCGTCGTGGTAGCCGCCCAGCGCCTTTGCCCGGCGTTTGCGCCCGGCCGACCACCTCACCGTGCTCGCGAAGGCACTGGCCACATCGTCCACCTCCCTATGCCCTATAAAAGCCAACGACGGCCGCTTTCTCCTCCCTTTCTTCTTCGCTGCTCCACCGCCGCCGTTGTTCTCTCGCCGGCAAATTCACGCAGGCCATGTCACCGCCGTCCTTGTCACCTAGCCAACGACTTCAGCATCTCCTGGCGCATCTCTGGAACTAGTTCTCATGCCCAATTGCTGCCGGAGTCGGCTAGCCACCCTTTCTCCTTCCCCGCCGGTAACAAAGTGCCGCCGTGAGCACCTTCACCTTGTCAGCCTTATCCGACGGACCTCCAGCCGATTCAAGCCGCGCACTGGGTTCGTCTTGAGCCGGTGATTGTCTTCGGCTCGTTCCCAAGCTCTCTACTACCGCAAAGATCGGGGCTTCGTCGCCGTAGCCGCGCTGCTCGCGCTCCGCCGCTGAAGCTTGTCTCGCTGACGGCTAGCCACCTCAATTCTCATCGACCCAACCAATACTACCAAACGATTCGCCTAACCTCACTGGTGTTTGATGGCCTGTTCGTTGGATCTCCAACACCATCGTTCCACTGGAACGCCGTTGCGCCGCCGCCGCCATGCGACAGACGAGCCGCCCGCCGCCAATTCTTCTCGATGCTCGTCACCCATCGTGGTCAGATATCCGCACTCGCGCCGTGTTCGCCGTGGAAGAGGGAATCCGTTGGTAGCAGTAGCATCGCCGAGTCCTCGCCGCCCGGGCGAAAACTCCGACCGGCAGCCGCCGCCACCTCTCCGACCGAACGGAGGAGGAAGAAGGAATGGAGCCGGGCCATTGCCGACTGCAGAGAAGAAGGGGGGAGGCAAAGCAGGCCGGGCAGGCCGTTGCATATTAATCACGGGCGCGACGCTGTCCAGCAGGGAAGAAAAAGGTTTTTCCTTTTTCTTTCTTTTTGATTTTTTTTAAAGGCCGAGTCTTGCTATTTTGATAATTAAATATTCTGGGCAATTACAAATATAATAAAAATATGTGTGTGATCCTCATGATGTCTAGTTGTAGGGAAAAATATGTTTGCAATATGTTAATCACTTTTGCCATGTTTAATAATTCCATGTTTTAATTAATAAATACATAGTCTTTGATTTTTGTAGCATAAAATATTAATCCAAAAATCATGAAAAATTAGGAGCAAGCTTTTCATGTTATGGGTGACCTCCATTAAAATTGGTGCAACTGTTTTGAGCAAGTTTGTTTTTTATAATTAATTTCTACCTTGATTCATGGCTATAATATAATAAATAAAATAACTATTAGTCAATTAGTTTTCTAATTTAAAATGTTGAGTGGATTATGGTATTGTTTGAAGACCATGAATCATAAACCCTCCCAATGATTCATGGCTTGTTTGTGTAGGGTTAGTAAGTAGTCATCATCACATGAGTAGTAATAGCTAATTAATTAGTAAGTTTAATTAGCGGCTTTCAACAACTGTAAAAATGGTTAATAAATTAGTAATCACCCTTAATCACTTTTAGCGTTGCTTGATTTTGGGATTGAGTGATGACCCTAGGTCATTAACCCTAAATGACCTTCGGCATTTTATGTTGCTTGTGTATCGTTAGTCCATCGTCGTCTGGTGTTAATGATGATCTCTTAGCATCATTATACCATGAAGGAAAGTTGTACTCAAGATAATAATGAGTTGAGTTGTTTCATCCATATTGCATCATCTCACATCATGTCATGTCATTAAGCATGCATCATTCCTTTACGTATAGTTTACACGTGAGGTCGATGGGTTGCGATGGTCAAGTTTCAAAGAAGATCCGCGGTGATCCAACCCTGACAAGGTGAATCCACGACGAGTTTGATGTCAAGAATAACAAGTTAACCTTCTCTGCAATGCAGGCAAGCCCCGGATACATTTAAACCCTTCCTTGAATTTCGAAAGTCTTTTATAATGTTATGTTGATGATATGATGCATTAGGTGTAGGAGTTTAGTGATATCCTATCTTGATGCATTTACCGTACCTTGGTATACTATCCCTGGAACCTATTTTGATTTGAAAATATTTAGTATATGCTTAGTCTTGCTGATAGCATAGGCTTCGTAAATAAAATATTTTCAAAAGTTGATCACAATATCCCCGTTGAGGGCAATTACGAAAACATGATGTTGCTGATTGTTTATCCTTTACTTCGATCGGGTCAAGGATACTCAATAAGAACATGATGATGAGTAAATTGAGACGCCGGTGGAGTGACTTGCATCAGGAAGGGCTAGTGCCCTGGTGTAGTGTCGTCCACTTGTGTCGGTTAAAGACCGTCCGTTGTTTGGCGCTGGGATCATGAGGTCATTGGATAGTACTAGTCGCATGCTAATGGCGGTAAGCTCCCTTGTACGATCCATACGAGAACGGACACGGGGACGGGAAGTAGCGTGTACCCACACTACGAGCGCACCGCCGGCGGTTGTGACCGACGGCGTAGGGAGATGGTGTCTTGTGCTCTCGTGGCTAGGACCCGCTCTCGTGCGGAGAAATGCAAGCGTGAGTTGATGTATGTGAGATGTTCGGTCCTCGCATACATCGTGTGGCTAGGAAGCCCCACCTGGGTATATAAAGCGATTCGAATCGTCGTGTGCTCCACGATATGGGAGCCGTGATCCGAGTCCCCCGGCATCGTAGTAATGAGGAAAGTTGCAGAGGATGGAAAGTTTTGGAAATCGAGATCTTGCTTGACAAGTGATTGCTCTAGACTAGGATAACCTAGATGGATAGCTTAAAGCTTAATGAAATATCAGCTAAGAATGAATAGTAAGGATCAATATTAGTCGCTTTTCTGTAAAGGTGTCTTTGATTCTTGCTAAAGCCTTACCTTGATTCCTATCAACCAAAGCATTCTCGAAGTCTTCTCCCCCTTTTTTTCGTCGGGTAAGTCTTGCGGAGTACTTTTGTACTCGGGGTTTGTTTGACCCCCATTGCAGGTGTTGACTAGTGTTGCCGACTTTGGTCATACCAAGGCTTGGCATGATCGAATATCTTCCGTCTACAAAGTTCTTTTCTTGCTTCCGCGAACTCAGTTAAGTTTTATTTAATCAAACTCGATCAAATGTTGTAATCTTCTTTTGTAAATCTTCCGCTACTCTGTTATGTTTGTATAAATGGTTATAATATCGCAAGTTCTTTTGTAAGAAGTGGATCCCGGAGGATCGTGGTGTCATCGGGGTTTCACTTTCGACAGAACTTTTCAAGTTATGTGGTACACAAGTATGGCCGATGTGAGGTCTTAGGGACAATGTTAGGTGCTTGTGGGCCATACAATTTGGAAGGTTACGCCCACAGGTTGCCGGGGGCTCCGGGCGGGGACGGAAGCCGGGAGGCTCGCCCCGAGGCCCCTGTCGTTAGGGGCTCTCGGGCGGGGCGGAGAATGGAAGCTCGTCCGAGGCCCCGGTGGGGGCTCGGGCGAGGCGGAGAATGGCTCTCGCCCGAGCCCTTAGCGGGTGGGCTCGGATGGGCCGAGGAGGTACATCGCTTGCTGCAGTGCGCTGAGCATGCCCGTAGAGTAGTGGAAGACCTGTTGGGCCAAGGTTTGCGTTTGTTGGGCTTTCCTTAGGGGGCCCTTAATTTGGTCCCCGACAACATGTATCTAGGCCAATATGTTTCTAAAATTTGCAGTATGGCTCGGATATGTATCCGCGACGTATCCGTATCCGAAACGCGTCAGATACGAGATACACACCCCCTTGACGTATCCGCGCTTCCGAGGTCACTAGTTCTAATAAAAGTTTTTAAATGTTTCGCCAAATCTAGCATCAACACCATTGTCTCTCTCCTTTTTCCTGCTCTTTGGATCTCGCTCCTTCTTTGGGGGTGTTTGGGACCGCTCGCTCCACGTTTTTCAGCTCCGCTCCATGGTTTTTTGCCAAACGGTTTCAGCTCCATGCACGCAACTTCAGAAAAAAAGGTAGAGTTGTGAGAGCATCTAAAGAGGTACTCCATAAACTCCAGGTTTTTGTGGAGCTACTCCACAGTAGAGTTTGTGGAGCAGAGTTCGTGGAGCAGTCCCAAACACCCCCTTTATCCCTGCTCTTTGGATTCTACACCTTGCTCTGTATTGAATATAATAGCTTGTGACTTCTACATTAGATCCTCAGAAAGGTTTAAGACCTCCTACTCCTTCAAAGACTCAACATATTCGATATACTCCTTCTCCCATCTGAAAAAGCGTTTGCGCTACAAGCAAGAAGAAATGATCAATTTTACTCGCAAGTAGCATATTAACACCCAATCCAATAAAAAAAGTCAAAATCTCACCTTGTGGGTTGGGTAATAGTGGAAATCCTCACTTAAGCTACAAGCGGTGTGTTCGGCTGGTCACATAAGCCCGCTGATCAGACAAGCCGACTGATTTGTTGTGAGAGTAAAATACTGTTTAAACAACTGATAAGTCCGGCTGATAAGACCAACGAACAGGGCGAAGGTTGCTTCAAAACTCTATCTTCCACTTAGACATTTTGTGCACTTAATCAGTGGAACGCCGTTAGAGATACATTTGCAGTGAAGGAGCTAGAATCTTGGGCCATCATGATCAATTTGTGAAAGATGCGGCCCAGCAGTGGCAGCCAATTCGGCTTAAAAAAGAGAGAAGAAAAGGTAAAGAGTGAGGAAATAGAATACATAGGGGGTTATCGACAAAAAGATTGCCAAACAGCCCTCATATGCAAACTTGCGTTTCACGTAACGTGTGGATCTCAATGATAACAAAAGATATGAACTGTACCATGTTAAGAAATAATGAACTTAAATCTATAGTTTTAGAGTCAATAGACACAACACACAATAAGTTAATTAATGGATTTAAAATACATTCAATAACTCCTAAAACAAATGCTAGCAGGTCCGTAGGACCTCTAAACTTTCGTTCGTCCACAAAAGTCAACCAAATTAATATTCACCGACATTTCGGCGCAGAAAAAGGGTGCCACTCAACAGTCCCAACACCCATCAATCAAATCAAATCAAATTCTTGAATATCACGACCAAGAGATTAAAAAATATCTTCATGGGTTCACTCTCACAGCCCACACAGGGACAGGCACCGAACATTCTAGCCCTGTGTGGCGTCAACGGCAATGCGAACCCATCAAGTCCGCCGCCGTCCAAACCAGCAGACCACAGAAGCAGCCCCCCATCGGACGGCAGAGAGCAGCCGTTCGCCACTTGGATTTCAAACGCCCCGTCACTCTAATCGCTGCAGAAACGAAACTACGAAATTACCCCTAGCCCGCTCCCTCAGTGCTCCTGCTCCGTCGGAACGGGCAGCCGCGGCCATTCCCCAGCTCCCCCCCCTCCCTGCACCCTCGCTGCTAGGGTTTGCTCGCAATCCAGCCCCTCCCGCCATGGCCAAGACGAAGCAAGGGAAGCGGGACGTCGACTCCTACACCATCAAGGGCACCAACAAGGTGGTCCGAGGTAAGCTCTTGCCCGCCCGTGCTCTTGATCGACGCCGTTGCTCTAAGATTTGAGACCTGACCGGTCTGGTTGCTGTGCGTGCACCGTGAAGTGGGGGACTGCGTGCTGATGCGGCCGGCGGACACGGACAAGCCGCCATACGTGGCGCGGGTGGAAAAGATGGAGTCGGACGGGCGCGGCGGCGTCCGGGTGCGGGGTGCGCTGGTACTACCGCCCCGAGGAGGCCAAGGGCGGCCGCCGCCCGTTCCACGGCGCTAAGGAGCTCTTCCTCTCCGACCACTTCGACACGCAGAGCGCGCACACCATTGAGGGCAAGTGCATCGTTCACTCCTTCAAGAACTACACCAAGCTCGACAACGTCGGCCCGGAGGACTTCTACTGCCGATTTGACTACAAGGCCGCCACCGGTGCATTCACCCCCGACCGTGTCGCCGTGTACCGACCTCTTCCTTTTCTTTAACCTGTTCTCATGTGGTGGCCATCAGTTCGTATTGTCTCCTTCCTTGTGATGCAATGTGGGATTGCTTGTCTTATGGCATTGTTTGGATGTGAAGGTATTGCAAGTGTGAGATGCCGTACAACCCGGATGACCTCATGGTGCAGTGTGAAGGATGCAAGGACTGGTAAAATCCTGTTAAAAACTCCACATTTTTCTCCAATAGTGCATGTTTTGAAAGGGGTTTATGTGGTAAAATCACTCTGAAATATCTCCATGTTTCCCCCTCAGCAATGCATGTCTTCAAATGGTGCTTATGTGGTAGTTATATGAATTGCCTTTCTTCGAGATGTTAAATCTTTCTGCTTTCTGGCCCTATGTCTACTTTGTCATGCAGAATGAACTAACTAGTTTATCTCGCGATTATTTAGTTTCCTTTTTGACTGCGGGGCAAAGTATAAATCATCTGGAATATCTACTTCGGTCAGGATGAAGACGAAACATTGATAGATGAACTTGAGGTTTCTTTGAGCATTATTATGCTCTTATATTTTGCTCGGTCCTTATTATGTAAGATATATGGTATTCACTATTGACTAGTATTGCTTACATAGTCTTTTGTATACATATATATAGAGAGAGTTTCAAGAACTGTTTAAACACATATCATGAAGGAAAGGACTGGTTTTCTGCAAAATTTCATAGCATTTGTCTGTTTTGTTCTGTTTTATTATACCTATTGCGCATTGGTTTTTCTTGCTTGACAAGCAGCTATCTTAGTATATGAACCTGATTGTGGTATCCTGGAATACTACAGAACTAATGTCGGATTGCATGACCTGACATTTTTGTGCTATATATAAAGAAGCTTATAAGATGTTTGATCGACATGTGTTTGATTGCTTATGAGAACATTTAGACATCATGGAGTATGCTTTCTCTGGATTTGTTACATGACAAATGTATGTCATGTGTTCTACATAATGATCAAAGGGCTGCATGATGGTATAGTTATGATGTATGCCTCTTTCATTGGCTCTCTGCTGAAATGGTTCCTTGTGAGTTGAGATTCTTTTTTCATGTATATAATTGTATTTGTTATTGTTTTTATGCAATATTGTCTTATTGTTGCTAACCACTATTTCCTCTACATCCCTGGTTTACATATAATCCTTTTTTTTTTCCCTAAATTCTATGGGAAATGTTTATTTAGCTTGTTAACAATGTAATTATGTTTCTGTTATTTGTATGCTGTCATTGCTCTTCTTTATTCACATTTTTTTATTAATTGTCCAACTTGTAACTCTTGTAGGTTCCATCCGTCTTGTATGGGAATGACCATTGAGCAAGCCAAAAAAAGATAGATCATTACATGTGCTCAGATTGTGCTAAAGAAAATGGTGCAAAGAGACCCTCAAATTCATACCCAGTTTCACCAAACTCTGATTCTAAGGTATTGTGCTTTTCTCTAATAACATGACTGCATAAATTGTTTATTAATCTTCTATTTGCATATAGTTTCTTATTTCTGTTTTGAGATGATTTTTTATGCTAAATCCTATAATACGATCTGATTTTCAAGTTACATGTTTTTTCAGAACTGGTGGTTTTGCCTGCATTCCCAAACTATATCATGATCCGTGCGTAGTTTTGAGCTGTCGATTACAAATGCTCACCCTTGCTTGTTGTCTATGTTTGCTGCAATTAGCTCTTTGATAGCAAGCTGGTTCATTTTGTTGAATTTTCTTTCATCTTGCACTGATCGATACTATCTCATAATTATTTAGTGCAACATCTGTATTAATCTTCATTCTGTATGGTGTTTTTGGCATGTTTCAAAGTTGACTAGTTCAAGTTACTCCCTCCGTCTCAAAATAAAAAACTCCTATAGTTGTCCTAAGTCAAACCATTTTAAGTTTAGCTAACTTTATAGAGATGAGTACCAACATCTATGGCACTCTTTAAGTACACTATGAAAATATATTTCGTGGACATCGTGGTGTATCTAATGATACCAGTTTGATGTGAAGTGTTGCTCTTTTGTATAATTTCAGTCAAACTGAAGAAAAATTGACTTAGAACAACTCTAGAAGTTGATTTATTTGGGGGGCGGATATTACCTTTTGGGACAATTGAATTTTTGTGTTCTCAAGATTGTTTACGCTGCCTCTGTAGAACGTTAGTTACATTGCTGCCTTAGATTTCACACATGCTGTTCTTGATCGCTAATCTATGATTGGCAAAGCAAGTCTGATACCTTGATTTCCAATTTTCTCTTCAGATATCTGATACATGCTTTCTTTGTTCAGCAGTCAGTATTGTTTTGGTTGGAAGTAACTTATGGGCAACATAAAACATATCATAGATACATATAAAGTCTAGCCATTAATCATATTGAAAACTACAGCTAATCAGCGAAGTTTTGGTACACAAGCTCCGATCACATGGAAAAAACAGTGGCCTAATCATGTTTGCTGTAGTGTGAGGTCTAAATTTTGGCTTTTTAACCTCGTTTAGCATTGTCCGTACACATTTATTGGTAAATTAGAATTCATTGTTTCAATGGGTCCCTTTTTGCATATATGAATTTAAAGAGATTAAAATATGCTTCCTGTTGTGTCTCTTCATTATCTGCAGATTGAATCAAAAAGGCGCAAGAGATAAATGCTGTGGCAGAAGCATCCCTGGCAAAGGAGATGCTTATATTTATGGCGTCAGCTCCTCATTACTGGTGCATACTGAGATGTTGAGATGTACACTGCGAGAGAAGAGCCAAGCCAATTGTAGGACAAATCTTGTTTGACTTATCATTCTTCTGTGTATTCTGGGGACGTTTCCTGCATCTTAGACAATAGTGTGATGAGTAGGTCAATTCGCCGTTTGCGCGTGCATGGTCAGCCGCTTGAGGCGGGATAAGAAGTCGAGAAATGCTAGAATGCTGCTGACTGTGTCGATGTAACATTATCGGTGTGTGTGTTAACATATGCACTAGCAGGAAACGTTCCCATGTGTGAATGGACGATGCTGATGATAGCTTGACTGTTGTTTCATAATTCAGTTAGATGTTGCGAAGAGTTGAAATAATATTGAGTCTGATCTTGAAACTTGAAATGTGGTGAACGGTTTGGTGATGAGCAGGTTATGCTGGATTTCTGTTTGGAACCGATTATAATCAGATTTTTGGGTGCTTCATCGGGACTGCCTGCGAGGAGACAAATCGGGAAATGAACTACAACGTCGATTTCATGTATCGTGGCTACGGAGCCGCAGATCAGATGCCACATTGTGCGAACTGTTCGGTCACAGATCTTGGTTCAAATAGGGCATTCCACAGTAGTTTTCTGTGTGCTTGAGCAATCGAGTCGTTTAGCTTCCTGTACTTGACACATGCAGTCTGTAGATTTTATTCCGTGCCTTTACATCGTAGGTGATCTCGGATCTTGGTTGGAAATGTGAGGACGGACGGTAGGCACATTTCGTTTACAACACGTTCTTTATTGTACATGCATGTTGCAGGCCAACACATTTAGCACGTTCTTTATTTAGCTAGATGGGCACGCTGCCGTCCTCGACAGGAACTCCCTGAGACAGCGGTTGAAAACGCACGGCCGCTCCAGCATGACCAGGTGAAATGCACATGCATCACACATCCCATCTTTTATTTAGTAATATAATACTACTACCTATTTACTCACTCTTTGAGGCACCTCGCAAGCTCCATGGTGAAGATGCTGTCATTCTCGCCCTGCGATTCGATCGAGCGGACGTGTAAACGAATGGTATTACCCTAGGCCACCGTTTGAAATGTAGGTATATATTTATCAATAACAAGAAAAATGAAGTAATAAATCTTTCGTGCTGCCTTAATAATGAAACTTGGATTGACCATGTACGTAAAAAAAAATTGAGTGCAAAGTGTAAACATAATAACATGGCCCAACTGAGATTTCCAAACCTGAACCCTACATGCATGTACCAGAAATTTCAATATTTAACCTACAAAACGGTTAAATATCAAATATAGATAGAAACACATATATTTTTTTTTTTGAACAGGTAGAAACACATATATTATTGAGGGTTAGGTTAAATATAAAAATGTCCCCTTCATGTACGCTACGTATCATGCTCTAAAGACTAGACTAGAGTACGTATACATGTACAAGAAGCATACGTATATATATATGTCGTACCTGCCGAAAAGAAGGGATGACAACAGCTGCTGCGTCTTCATCGCTGATCACCAAGCCTTCCAGCAGCTGCGCCCTTTCCTTGCGGTTAAAAATCATCTGCAAATAGTAGCCTGCAAAATGATATCAACTCCTATGTAATCCGATCCTCCAATTACTCCTATGCGAGTAGTAACTTCTTGCAATATAGGAGTGTGAGACAGTGAGAGAGACTAGATCAACAGACCAGATGAAAAGGTATGGCCGGTCATACATCCAACCATCTTAGCTTGATTGGAGGCTATTTATTGCATTGCTGTTGATTCCCATGACCTTTGAGTACCCATAAAGTCCATAATTTTAATCTTTGATTAAAGTCAGCAAGAGTTAGTTGCAACGTGTTAAATATTGATGTGTCCATGGATGATTATGACCAAAAATCACTCTTGATTCTTCACATGCGCTCACCGGTGATTGAAGAGAACATTTATTTAGAATGGATTAAACAATAAACTACTCAAGTTTTCCATTCATATTTTGATTAGTTAAACCATCGACTAATTCGGATTTCAATAAAACTATGTTTATTATCAACGTTAACGACTTGGCAATAAAAAACCTTTATCTATTCTATAAATAAAAATTCAATTGAAGAAAAATCACTTAGTGGATAACGAATGAAAAAAAAGAAAAATCTAAAATAAAGAGATTGGATGGAAGGCGATAAAAAAATGAAACATAAGCTGGACTGCTGAAACCCACACAAAGGAACGTAGAAAGAGAATTTTTTTTATTAGATCCAAACTGAACGGTGTTCCGAGAAGAGGACTAGAGACATCAGATCGAACAAAAATCAAGGTACCGAAGGGAATCGGAGTTGGACGAAAAAAATATATGGCACAAATTTTGCCTAGATAATATTATAGAAAAACTTTAGAACACTTTAACTTATTTTTGAGGTTTAAAGCTCTAATGTGGGGTTTCGTAAAAAAAGCTCTAATGTGCAGTGGAGTGTATTCTAATTTTAGCTAGATCATCTGTGTGAAACTTTAGCTCTAAAGTTTAGAGCGGATGATCTAACAGTCCCAAAAAGTACCGTACCAGTTTGATATATGTTAATCGCTAACCAGTAGGATTAGATGGGTAAACTAACAGAGTAACAGAGATTGACACACTGCTTAGTACAAGATCTACTAGTATACACACAGAGAGAGAGAGAGAGAGAGAGAGAGAGAGAGAGAGAGGAGTGGAGTTGGTGTTGCCGACCGTCAGGCTTGGGCGCAGGGGAGTTGGAGTCGGCCATCGTCTTGGGGTCGATGGAGGCTGCGCACGGGCAGCGACGGTTGAGGACGAGTGGTCGATGCAGTGAAGTGACGCCGGAGAAGGAACGGAGTAGGGTCGCGCGGTGACGGCGGCGGGGACTTCCCGTCACTTGTGTGGTACCCTGGATCGGAGTAGGGTCTAGGTTTTGTCGGTGGGAGTAGTGGCGGCGGTGAACTTAGGTTCTCGTGCCCCGGCCTCCCACCTCTATTTATTTACCGCACGTGACAGGGGCCCTCCAACCATAGATGGGTTGGGCTCCCCCGATCAAGGAGCGGATCAAGGTCCCTAGTGGGCCGTTGGGTCCAATAGAAGGAGAGATCAATTCTAACAATATAGTCTCTGATGACGCGATCAGGGAACCACCGCTTCCTATAGGTGCTCGCGGCGAAGAGTGACCTGAGCCCGGCGACATCGTCGGGGGGAGGAGGAACTAGGCGAACGACGCCACGCCGAGCCTCCGCAGCATGTCCTCGCTGGTGGAGCGAGTCATGTTCACTAGCGACCCCGTGGCGACGACGGACACGACCAGAGCCGGGTGCGCCTCGGCCATCTTGAACGCCACGAAGCCGCCGTAGCTGAACCCGACGACGACGCACCGCTCCACGCCGAGCCTCTGCAGCGCGGCAGCCACGCACTCCGCCTGGAACGCCGGCGACTGGTCCCCGCCTGCCGGCGACGTCGAGCCGCCGAAGAAGAGCAGGTCCGGGACGTACACGTCGTAGTGCCTCGCCAGTGCACCAACCTGCTTGAGCGGTGTCACTTGGAGTATCATACATAAAGTACAATATAACGTCGTAGCTGCTGCTGCTGCAGGGAGAGATTGATCGTAGGCTACAACCTGAAGCACCCACGTCAGAATCCCATCACCGGCGAAGCCGTGCAGAAGCACGACGGAGAGCCCTGCCGCCGCCGTCCTGCTTGGCTTCCTTCTTCCTCCCTCTCCGTCTCCGTCTCTGTCTCCGTCTCCTCAGCGGCGGGGAAGGTAGCTTATCCTTGGGTGCCCAGACACTGATGATCGTGCCGGCATCATCGACGTCGACGGCGCACGCCCGCAGTCCGGCCATCTTCGCCAGGCGATGCACCAGCTGTTGCCTGGCTACGTGTACCAAGTTCACCATCCTGCAAGATGGGCACCTTTTTAGTTCTAGATAAGCTTTGGTTGCCTGCTCACTTATAGACTTATAGTACTAGTATATTGCCGTCTTGCTAACGCATTACGGTGCTCTTTAGAAAAAAATAAATCATAAAATTAAAATAAATAGCTTCTTTGGGCTCTTCTGGTTCGGCTATCCTTAAAAGCAGTGTTGTCACGGCTGCCGCTGCATGTCCTTATGAGAGCAAAATTCTGTAGAATTGCTGCCCAACTTTGCTCTGACCAGAATGCCTGCTCGACCTTGGTCTTGTCTGCAAAAAGAAAAAAAAGAGAAAAAAAGGAAAACAACAATAAGCAGATATCAGCATCACTAACCCCACCGGCAACAGGTAAAAAAAATTGTTGGTGTGGAAGACGTTGACCTATGGCATCACCATGACACTAAACCACCGGCAACCAAACACAAAATCAATCAGTGTTAAAGGAAGTGACCTAGGTGTATGTCCGAGGAGGTACACAGCACTTCCATGATCTTGGCTTGGTTTGCTGCAGCTTGTTTTCAAATAGTGAGGTTGCTGACCCTGTAGGGTTGAGTCACCCTCTGTATAATCAAGACCAACTATGGTAAGATCAAGAATCGAACTGGTGATGAAAAGTATGCACAAAAATCAATCATTTCGAGAGACCTTGACACTGGATTCAGAATCAACAAATATCAAGAAGGCTGAAGAATTCATCTAAGTAAAAAAAAACAAAAACAATAATAATATTAATATAAATATAAATAGCAATCATAATGTGCAACTACTTTTCAGATAATATTCTGACTGAACAGCAAAGTTCATCTAAGACGACATAAATGGGGAATTCAGGGCACTTTGAAATTTTACCCAGGATTTCTACGACTTTTTTTCATCATGAACCACTTATTGCTACGACTTTGCAAGGAATAAAAGAAAGAAACTCTAGCCAGTATAAACTTTTTATACCAAAATAACACTGTTTACAAACGGCAGATATTTTTTTTACTTGTGGTACCCAGGGTGTCTCACAGGAATCATAATTTGCAGATATGTTCCAGTTTATTATTTATTTTTCTATGGCGAAGGGGAGTTTATATATGTACTCAGTGTTCACCTTATCCCTGCAACCTCATTTTACAAGACACTTTCAGGAAAAAAATTACAAGAGAAGGACATAATTATGTTCACGTTTTCATCCTTTGATGAGATATTCACCTGAGATATTGGTTGAATTGCCTCGTAATGACTCACAAAAAAGATGCCAGCTTCTCTTGTTTCAACAATATATCAAAGATATCAGGAAGGAGAGTTTATATATGTACTCAGTGTTCACCTTATCCCTGCAACCTTATTTTACAAGACACTTTCAGGAAAAAAATTGAAAGAGAAGGACATAATTATGTTCACGTTTTCATCCTTTGATGAGATATCAAAGATGCCAGCTTCTCTTGTTTCAACAATATATCAAAGATATCAGCAATGAGCTGCACTCACCTCTACACTGAATTCATGGTTGCTTCAATATCTAACTGTCCTTGGCTACGTTCTTCTCCTTTTCAAAATTATGAACAAGGAAATCGAAAGAAGATAGATTATATAAACTGGTACAAATTGAATTCTTGACAAATTGTAAGATTCAACTCTCCGATCTATTGCCTATGGATTGTTTCCACTTAGAGAAATGATTTATTTACACTACAGAAACCACAAACTGATGAAATTAAAATCATGAATAATTCAGAAGCACATGATTCACAAATAAAAAAACATACTTCAACAATGGATAATTCAGAAGCACATGGAAGTAGGTCTCCACGTTCATGACTTCACGTACGTGAACTTGGTGGCGGTGATGAGGGAGATCGATGCGCATCAAACGGCGGCGGTGAACTGGCCCGATGTTCCACGCGCGATGGGGACGGGGCGATGCGCGAGTAGGGATCGGGGGCGGGACCTGGAGGAGGGCAATGCCGGCCGAGGGGAACTCCACACGCCGCCACACGCCCACGCCCACAATGGCTGTGCGGTGCAGGCGGGATGAAGCGAGGGGCACGTGGAGGTAGGCGGCCTCATCCCTGGCGTTGTGTGGGCCTGGAGGCGACGCTCGGCCTCCATCTAGGTGGCGCAATGGCAGATCGAGGCCCGCCTGCGCCCTCTACTTCTCCTTCGATGGCCTCCGATGGCGATGATTTGTTGTTTTTTCGGGAAAAAAGGAAGGGAAAAATAACGTAGAGGTGGTAATTGAACCCAGAGCTTCTAGCACGGCATGCCTTCCGCTGCGCGTGGGAGGTGAAGAGGATGCGTGACACTTTTGATCTGGATCGTCTGATGTGAATGAGTAAGGAGAGAGAATGTATGAAATTAAATTTGGGCTGTTCATTTTAATTGTGTTGGTTTTGTGGGTATAATTTCGTGGGTGGATGAAGGGGGGCTTCTCTGTGGGGGACGTTTATTGTGTGTGGTTGTAGCGAAGAAAAGTTGATGCATTAGTAGGTTGATTCATTCATGAGGGCAGGATGGCAGCTCCGTCGGTCATCCGTCCCTACAGTCCTTCCCTGTCACCTCTCGACCATACTCTCTCCGCTCCTAAATGTTTGTTTTTTTCTCACTTCTTAAAAAATAACGGTTGATAATCATATATTAAAAATATTAATATTTATGGTATATAATTAGTATTATTATAAAGATATTTTAATTTAGTTTTTTAATAAATTTATTTAAATACATAAATATTATATATATTTTTTATAAATCGAGTCAAACTTGTGGCACGAAAACAGCGATAATGAATTAGGAATGGAGGAGTACACATTTATGCGAGGAACTATTAGCCATAAGGGCAGGCTGGCGGCTCCGTCGGTCCTCCGTCCTACAGTCCTTCCGGTCACCTCTCGACCATACACATTTATGTGAGGAATTATTAGCCGTTAATACTAGTATACATTCTCGTTTCTCAGGACTCTGTCCAAAAAAGGCAATTGTGAGAAAAGGTGCTAGTCAGGCTCTTTTACCTTTTACCAAATAAATAGTATTAGTATTTATGTCTCTAACTAAATTTACTATAAAAATATATTTTCTAAATAATATAATGGTACTTGTTTTGTTTGATAAGTGTTAGTATATTTTTATATGATTTTAGTTAAAGTTTAAACTCTTAAACTTCCTAAAATGCGAAAATACATTCTTCTGTTTACGCGGATCCATGCTAGCAGCCCTCACGTAGTTCCACCTAGCCTTAGGGCTTGTTTGGATCCCATAGACTAGTAACTAGTTGACTACTCCCTCCTTCCTAAAAATGATGTCGTTTTGGGTGCTCGTGCCACAAGTTTGACTCGATTTGTAGAAAATACGTGCAGTATTTATATCTCTAAATAAATTTATTAAAAAACTAGATTTAAAGATCTTTCTAATGATACTAATTATAATACTAATCGATGATATTTACTATTTATAATAATTACCGGCAAATCGTTTCTCGAGAAGCGAGAACGGCATCCTTTTTGGGGACGGAGGGAGTAACAATTAGTTCATAAGGATCCAAACATATGAACTAGGGGATGAACTAATGACTAATCTAAGACTTAACTAGTTCTTTGGTTCACTAGTCCATAAAATTCAACTAGTTGAACTAGTTGTTAGTTCATTGGATCTAAACAGGTTAAGACCCTTAACCTACGTAGGTTGTGCTTGTGCACCTGCTAACATAATATAATTTTAGAGGGCTAGAAAATTGCATTGGCATTGATCTGCAAACTTATGGCATACTCCAAATTAGCAAATCGGACTTTGTGTGGAGAAGATTTTGTTTAAATCGGCTATAAAAGGTAGCTAGAATAGACATGAAACCTCTTGACCTCAAAAGATTTTGTTTAAAAAAACTTCAAACTCTTAAAATCAATTAGGGGGCCGTTTGGAGGAATTGAAATCTAGTTAATAATCCAGGCTATTTGGATTGGTATTTGACATTCCACCGCTTTTAAAGTTCTCATATAAGTCTATCTCAAATTCATAGGGTTAGAAATAGAAATTGATTCTATAGATCATCATGTTATGTTTCTAATTTGCAACTCGTAACATTACACTCTTTAACTTGCTCCCCTACACTAAAAATATAATACATAATTATCTCTCTCGTATAACCTACAATAATATATGAATATAATCTATATACAACCATATTATCTTAGATAATATGTGTTTAAATTATGGTTCTTAAAATGAATTCAATTTCAAGGATCCAAACGAGAGGCTTTACAGATATAACTTGTCTGGAGTTTAAGTATTCAATTGGAGAGGGACTTTAAAATTGATATCATAGCCGGTGCTCACACCCAACGCTAGCCATTTACATTGGCATATTTGTGAAAATCAACTCATTAAGAACCATTTGGCTTCACCGTCAAGTTAGAGTATGATGCCAGGAGGTGAGATGAGTAGATAGGGCACCACACCTCGATGGCACCGATTTTCCATGATGAAATCACTCATAGAGACAATATGATGCAACTACAAAATCCGTCTTATTGTCTTCTCTTGGCAATAGTGTGTTCAATCATATCTTTGTTTGCACCAATGCACAAGAGTTTTGAAATGGTGGTATCTATGAGAACCATGGAGGCACAAAGAACGTGCAAAATGAAAGATATCATGTTCTCATTAAAAATCTCAATAACTTTAAATAACAACAGCGCGAGGATGCACATGATATGTTCTCATGCCTAAATGTTTCTGTAAATGGAATCAATGCCTTAGGTGTGAAGGACCGAATGATGATTTAAACTTTTCGGATCAGACTACAACGTGATCATCTCAATTCTTTATAAGGAACTTGATGAGATGACACCCAATCAAGTCACTAACAAGATCATCGCTCATGAGCTTCGGATGAGCATCAAGAACTCTTCTTCACCGGAGATGACACCCAATCAAGTCACTAACAAGATCATCGCTCATGAGCTTCGGATGAGCATCAAGAACTCTTCTTCACCAAACATCTGTTAGATGTTTTGGGCCATGGGCCAAACAATTCCATATAAATCCCAAAGGCCCACTCACACATGCATGTATATATGGAAAGGTGGGGGACTTTAGTCCCACCTTGCTACTTCAAGAGAAGTGAGGCTAACTTAAATAGTTGAGCTATCTCACTCTTGTTGAAGCTATGGATGAGGAGAGGGAAAAGGAAGAACCACACGCGCCGCTGGCGCTCGCCGAGGCCGGGCGGGCGGGCGGGGCGGGGCCAATGGGCGCGCACGCACGACACATGCGCGCGTGAATGGTCCGGCGATTTCGGGCCTCCGCCCTTGCTTGGTGCGCGGCCTCCTTTTGTCACTTGATATTTTTTGCATGCATGGAGAAAATTGCGCTGGCCTATTTGGTAAGCAATTATTCTCACGTTATGGTAAGTGTACAAACGGAAGGACAATTACCGTAACGCTGTGATTGCTTGACTAATCGCTTTCCTTAGCCGCGACGCGTGTATAAATAAGGGGACGAGACGTCGTCCTCAACACGTAGAATTCATCTCTTCCCGTTCCACAGTGCTGCGCTGCCGCTGTCCTCCCCATCCGTCGCCGGCGTGCCATCGGTGCCGGGAGAGCAGGCTCCGAAGCCTACGTCTCCTCGCGTCGCACGGGGTAGGGGGCGTATCAGGTTTTTGGGAAGCGCCGTCGCGGCGCTTTCGCTGGGACGTCTTCTTCCTCTACGCCGCCGCCGCCGCCGATCCCGAAGTCTGCTACGTCTTCGTCTTCGCCTTCGTCTACGCGCCGATATTCCCACCGTAATGATGTCTTGTCCTTCTTTGTTGTTCGTTTTCGTTTCTCTTACGTCGTTCGCACTAGATAGAGTGGTTATGCCTCGGATCTTAGTGCTGGTGTTAAATCATATTCATGTTGTTGGTCTTTTTCCTTATTGTCGGAATTATTTTATGCATCGCTAAATTGCTTTTATTTCCAACAATCCAAAACCCGATAGGCATTTAGCGATGACTAAGGGATATCTTGATGCGATGAAACCGGAGAAATTATTTGGGTGTGAATTTTAAGAGGTGGCGACGAGGGGCTCGCTTGTGGTCGATCGCTATGGGCGTGTTTTTGGGTCGTGGGTAATCCTCCCGCACTACCTCTCGGATCGAGAAAGAGGTGCAGGAGTTTACTGCGGCTACGACGATTTTCGTCGGATGCGTCTTTGAGCGTTCTCTCGACCAAAGCCGTGTGATGTTTACATGAACATCAAGAGTCCGCTGAATCGTAGGAGGCACTTGAACACAAGTTCGGTGCTTTGCAGATGCCGGGCACGAGCTGTATGTGATGGAGAAGTACCACGACTACAAAATAGTTGAAAACCGTTCGGTCGTGGAACAGGCTCATGAGTTCCAACTTATTGTGAGGGAACTCGAACAGCTCGGACATGTTTTGCCTGATAAGTTTGTGGCCGGTGGCATTATTGCCAAGTTGCCTCCGTCTTGGAGGAACTTTGCCACAGCTCTGAAACATAAAAGACAGAAGATCTCTGTTGAGGATCTGTTGGCTGGTCTTGATGTTGAAGAGAAGGCTCAGGCAAAGGATGCTCCACCAAAGGCACCTGAACAGTCCAGCGCCAATGTGATGCAGCACGCTGGCAAGAACAAGCAGAAGGCTGTTCAGACTACTCAGTTCAAGAAGAAGAAGAACATGGATGAAGTTGTGTGCTTTGTTTGCGGTGAGACTGGACACTTCGCCAAGAAGTGCAAGAACCGCAAGGGCATCAAGAAGAATCAGCAGGGGCAGAAATCTGCCAACGTGACTATTGGCGATCCTAGCGGATCTGGGTATGGTAATTCTTTACCTAGTGTATTTTCTGTATGTCAATCTAATGACTGGTGGATAGATACAGGTGCCAATATTCATGTTTGTACTGATATCTCTATGTTTTCTTCCTACCAGGTCGCACGAGGTTCAACCGTCATGATGGGGAACGGCTCGCATGCTTCTGTTCTTGGTGTTGGTTCGGTCGATCTGAAGTTCACTTCGGGAAAGATCGTGCGGCTCAAGAACGTGCAGCATGCGCCCTCAATAAAGAAGAACCTCGTTAGTGGATCCCTCTTGTGTCGAGATGGATTCAAGCTGGTATTTGAGTCGAATAAAGTAGTCATTTCGAGGTATGGCCAATTCATTGGCAAAGGCTATGACAGCGGAGGCTTGTTCCGCTTTTCACTCTCCGATTTCTGTAATAAAGTTGTGAACCATGTGTGTGATTCAAACAATTCGGTGGCTGATATATGGCATTCACGTTTGTGTCACATTAATTTTGGTTGTATGTCGCGTCTATCCGTTATGAATTTAATTCCGAATTTTTCTATAGTCAAAGGCTCTAAATGTCAAGCATGTGTGCAAGCAAAGCAACCTCGTAAGCCACACAAGGCTATAGACGGGAGGTGCACGACAGTATTAGAGCTCATTCATTCTGATCTTTGTGAAATGAATGGTGTGTTGACAAAAGGAGGAAAAAGATACTTTATGACCTTAATTGATGATGCAACTAAATACTGCTATGTGTTCCTTCTAAAATCTAAAGATGAGGCGTTTGAATGTTTTAAGACTTATAAGGCTGAGGTAGAAAACCAATTAGAAAAGAAAATCAAGCGTGTTAGGTCTGATCGTGGTGGAGAGTATTTTTCCAATGAGTTTGACCTTTTCTGTGCGGAGAATGGAATAATTCATGAACGGACACCTCCACATTCGCCCCAATCTAATGGGGTTGCCGAAAGAAAGAACCGGACGTTAATGGACTTGGTGAATGCCATGTTAGGAACATCCGGTATGGCTAAAGCATGGTGGGGGGAGGCTATTTTAACAGCATGTCATGTTCTAAATAGAGTTCCAACTAAAAATAGTGATATTACTCCGTATGAAGGATGGAAAGGTCGGAAACCATCACTCCATTATTTGCGTACTTGGGGCTGTTTGGCCATGGTTAGCGTACCAATTAATAAGAAACGCAAGCTCGGACCGAAAACAGTTGATTGTATCTTCTTGGGATACGCGTACCATAGCACGGCGTATAAGTTCTTAGTGATTAAATCTGAAGCGCCAGATGTTATAGTTGGTTCACTCTTGGAGTCACGGGATGTTACTTTCTTTGAGAATATTTTTCCGATGAATGTTGCTTGTTCTTTACCGAGTTCGTCTAATGAAGTTATTCCTGAACCCACACCCTCTCTTGAACCAATCATAGAACCACTTGGTAATGAGGAGGATGACAGTGTTGTAGCTTCGAGAAGGAGTAAGAGACAAAGGATTGCAAAATTCTTTGGTGATGACTTCACTGTGTATCTCATAGATGATACTCCCACAACCATTGCAGAGGCATATGCATCACCAGATGCGGATTACTGGAAGGATGCAGTCCGTAGTGAGATGGACTCCATCACTGCAAATGGAACATGGGAAGTAGTAGACAAACCAGTGGGTTACAGGCCGATTGGCTGTAAATGGGTATTTAAGAAGAAGCTTAGGCCTGACGGTACTATTGAAAAGTATAAGGCAAGGCTTGTTGCTAAAGGTTTTACACAAAAAAAAAGACGAGGATTTCTTTGACACCTACTCACCTGTTGCCAGATTAACTACAATCTGAGTGCTATTATCCTTGGCTGCTTCCCATGGTCTTCTTGTCCACCAGATGGACGTGAAGACGGCTTTCCTTAATGGAGAGCTAGAGGAAGAAATTTACATGAACCAGCCCGATGGATTTATAGCAGAAGGACAAGAGGGCAAGGTGTGCAGGTTACTCAAATCTTTGTATGGCCTAAAGCAGGCACCTAAGCAGTGGCATGAGAAGTTTGAACAGACTTTGACTTCTGCTGGGTTTGCAGTAAATGAAGCCGACACTTGTGTGTACTACCGTTATGGTGGGGGCAAAGGAGTAATCCTGTGTTTGTATGTGGACGACATACTAATTTTTGGGACAAGTATCGATGAGATTAATGACGTAAAGTCATTCTTATCCCAAAATTTTGACATGAAAGATTTGGGAGTAGCCGATGTGATTCTCAATATTAAAGTTAACAAGGGTGAGAATGGGATTACTCTTTTGCAATCTCATTATGTGGAAAAGGTTTTGAGCCGCTTTGGCTATATGAATTGCAAACCTTCTCCAACACCCTATGATCCTAGCCTAATACTTCGAAAGAATAAGAGGCTAGGAAAGGATCATCTGAGATACTCCCAGATTATTGGCTCATTGATGTATCTAGCTAGCGCAACCCGCCCTGATATCTCATTTCTTTGTAAGTAAGTTGAGTAGATTTTCCTCTAATCCGTAAAACCGATCATTGGCAGGGTATTGATCGTGTAATGCGCTATCTAAAAGGCACAATGAGTTATGGAATTCACTATTTAGGGTACCCGGAGTACTTGAAGGATATAGTGATTCAAACTGGATTTCAGAAGCTGACGAGTTAAAGGCCACTAGTGGATACATATTCACTTTGGGTGGTGGCGCTGTCTCTTGGAGATCTTGTAAGCAGACAATACTTACAAAATCTACAATGGAGGCAGAGCTCACAGCTCTGGATACAGCCTCTAGTGAGGCTGAATGGTTAAGAGAAATGTTGATGGACTTACCTATGGCGGAAAAACCAATTCCTGCTATTCTCATAAACTGTGATAATCAAACAGTGATCACAAAGGTGAAGAATAGTCAGGATAATGGAAAGAAGTCCAGCAAACATATAAAGCGTAGACTGAAGTCTGTCAGGAAATTGAGGAGCTCCGGAGTAATAGCTGTGGAATATATCCAGACAGCTAAGAACCTGGCAGATCCCTTCACCAAGGGACTATCACGCACAGTGATTGACAATGCATCGAAGGAGATGGGATTGAGACCCATGTGAGTTAACCTCAGTAGTAACCCAACCTATGTGATCGGAGATCCCGTGAATTAGGACCTGGGAAGAACAAGCTGTTGGTTAACGGGAGAGTACAACCTTTTCCTTTAACCCACTCCGTTGGAGATGCAGTACTCTCATTTTACGTAAGGCGTGTTGACTTTGTCTTAATGTGTTCTGAGGCTTTATAGCGAGATACTGTCCTACAGAGTATCCCTGTAAGAACACACCTATGTGAGCCCAACTGTTAGTCGCAGTTTATAAGAATTGGGTATTCTTTAATAAGCTCATGAAGTGAGTTAGGAGTATGACTTATACGCTCCACTCGCGGGGTTGGCGATGGCAGCCTAGTATCAGTCAAGACTTCAAGTGAAGCCTATTCGCACTAAAGCGCCAATTCAAGGCCTAGTCCATTGTGCGATTTGCGGATGGGCCTATCTTGATGTTCTAGGTGGATGTTCAACCTTAACCGGTCTCCACTGAATAGCTGGTATATTAACTTGATGCGTGGGTACGGGGAGTATGACTCGCGTGCCCTTGGGATGTGGTGGGGGATTGTTAGATGTTTTGGGCCATGGGCCAAACAATTCCATATAAATCCCAAAGGCCCACTCACACATGCATGTATATATGGAAAGGTGGGGGACTTTAGTCCCACCTTGCTACTTCAAGAGAAGTGAGGCTAACTTAAATAGTTGAGCTATCTCACTCTTGTTGAAGCTATGGATGAGGAGAGGGAAAAGGAAGAACCACACGCGCTCGCCTTGGGCTCGCCTCGCCTCGCCTGCCTGGCCGGGCCGGGCGGGCGGGGCGGGGGCCAATGGGCGCACGCACGACATGCTTGGCGTGAATGGTCGGCGATTTCGGGCCTCCGCCCTTGCGGTCGCGCGGCCTCCTTTTGTCACTTGATATTTTTTGCATGCATGGAGAAAATTGCGCTGGCCTATTTGGTAAGCAATTATTCTCACGTTATGGTAAGTGTACAAACGGAAGGATAATTACCGTAACGCTGTGATTAAGCGGCTAATCGCTTTCCTTAGCCGCGACGCGTGTATAAATAAGGGACGAGACGTCGTCCTCAACACGAGAGAATTCATCTCTTCCCGTTCCACGTCTTGCGCGCTGCATTTGTCCTCCCCATCCGTCGCCGACGTGCCATCGGTGCCGGGAGAGCGAACTCCGAAGCCTACGTCTCCTCGCGTCCCTGCGCGGGGTAGGGACGTATCAGGTTTTTTGGGAAGCGCCGTCGCGACTGCTCGCTGGACGTCTTCTTCCCTCTACGCCGCCGCCGATCCCGATCTCCGCCGACGGTCTGCGCTACGTCTTCGTCTTCGCCTTCGCGTCTGGCGCCCGATATTCCCACTTTGTAATGATGTCTTGTCCTTCTTTGTTGTTCGTTTCGTTTCTCTTAAATGTCGTTCGCACTAGATAGAGTGGTTATGCCTCAGATCTTAGTGCTGGTGTTAAATCATATTCATGTTGTTG
>JADLZL010006599.1:0-33623 GCA_015844335.1 Chrysopogon serrulatus
AGTTGTATGGGCATTCATCTGAAAGCCCCACATCGACATGGGAGACTTTTACGCACAGGATATACTCAAGAGTAAAATACCAACCCCGACCCCTGTATACAGGAATTACTAAAACTATGCTTGCAGTCATACCTTTGAGACTTAGTGGTGTAGGTGAACTCCATGGCCAAAACCTTGCCCACGGCCTTGGTTGCCTCCCGTTTAGTCTCATCGTCGGTAGCCTTTGTCAGCCCGGGGGAAAGTTTCCTTGTGTCATCTGGAACACTTTCATCGACATTGGTAGGCTTCATCAACGCGGGGGGGAGGGGGGGATCGCCTCATCTCCTTCTCAACACTTGGAGGTGTTGCAAGGCCCGATGTTGCCCCTGCGCCTGTGGGTGGATTGCTCGTGCCGAAAGGCGGGTAATGGGAAGAATTGTCACCCCCACCACCGCATTGCAATTGGTATTCATCGTTGTAAGCCCAGCTAGAAGGTGTAGGATGTGAGGACAGCGACATCTTCGCGTCGATGATAATGTCAGTCTTATTCCACAGAACTACCTCCCCGATGACCCCTCTTAGGAACTTTACCCCGTTGGGAGTCTCATAGTCGAGTTCCTCATCGCCAAATCCTTCGGCGATCCATGACAGGATCACCAAGGCATAATCAGCCGGTTTCTCCATGTCACCATACATACTGGTTGCTTGGTCATCGAGATATAACATTGCTGTGGCCACTTCCCTCTTTCTCTTCATCCTGCCGTAGGGCATCAATAGCAAGACATTGCATGGCTCGGTGATCTCGTCGATGAGAGGTACGACCGCCGAATGCGGTAGCTCTGGCACATCCACACCGGCCTGCCAGAACATCTGTGCCCTCAGTTCCTGCATCCTTGGGTCATTGCTCGTGAACGCGTCCTTAATCTGACCCATGACCAACTCCTTGATCGCTTCATCGCGGCCCTGCTGGATGAGCCTCTCCTTGTACGCCTACCTCATTTTTCGTGAGCTCGCGTCGGATGCCCAGGAATCCACGGTCTTCCAACTCTTCCTCGCGGCCAGTCCACGAACGCGGCCTGGGTGCTCTGGGTTTCCCAGCGCCTCGGTGAGAATGTCCTTCTCACGGCAAGGTGAAAATGTTCCGCTCTTCTCAACTGCAACGATCACCAGGATCTTCTTCTCCGCCTCCTCGGCCTCTAGAGTGTTGAACTTGCTCTTGCCCGGCTAAAGCTTTTTTGGCTGGTGGGCATAGAGGAAGTCCCTTGCCCTTTCATCACAACCTTCGTACGGGATCGGCTACCCCGCCTCAACCGCCACCCTCTCTTGTTCCCGCCATACCGGCTTCTTACCGGCATAGCCTGTCATGCCCAAGTGGTGGGGGATTGTGTTTCTCTTCGTAAGCTCTGTAAACTTCTTGCTCTTGGCCTTTAAATCATCGCCCTTGTACCGTTGAACGAATCATTCCCAAGAATCAGCCCAGAGGAAGTTATATTTCTCCAATGGTGACTTATTTTTTAGCAGATAATTCTTATGGAGGTTGTACCGGAAGGTGCAAAGGCATTTGCTAGCTATGTAATTCACATGACCCCTGCACTTGTCTGCATCATAACCCTCATCCGGGTATGTGAACCGCTTCAGCATCTCCTTCCAGATGAGCTCCTTCAAGTCCTCTGGTACTGCCTTCCAATCGGCGTATGCAATCCCCACCTTCTCCCTCACGAGGCATGCGCATTGGTTGCTGAAAACCCCGATGACTTCCCTTGGCGCTAGGGGCTCTCCATTCGTCCCCAACCGATGTATGACATGCATCTCATCGGATAACTTGTGCCTCCCGTGTTGGCCCCTTTTCCTCTTTGATCCACTGGCCGTAGCGGTGTTTGAAGAAGTGCTCATGGAAGCAACGGGTTGCTCCTCCACCATAGCCTCTGCTTCCTTATCATCATCGAACTCCAAACGAAGGTGCACCGCCGGTATCAAAGATGGTCAAAGCTCAGATTAGTTATCCGTAAAATGACAATGCCTCCAACATAGTGTCAATTAATTCGTGCACATACCTATTGGGGGCCTTTTGTAGTGGTACCATCTTCGAGGATTATACGCCTGGGATCATAGTCGGGATCATTTTTCCTCATCGTGACGCCAATTTCCTCCGTGGACACGGTGTTACTTCCTCACTCAAGTAGTGCGGTTCTCTCGACCCGTTTTGATGATGATGATGAGTCATCATCACTGTTATCGGGTGTTGGGTCACGCCATTCATCTACCTCCTGGGGGATTTCCTCCATTGGAAGCTATAAGAAGTTCCGAGAATAAAAATTCTATTAGACCAGGTGCGTCGATGCAAACTATGGAGGATCTTGACATCTACTACCTACTGCATGGCAAAGGTAAGTGTCTATTAGTCTCAACATAGGCCGACTGAGCGGCAAGTTAACGAGAATGGTACAAATCAACGACGAACAACCTTTCAATGCTATTTCTCTAAAAGCTGAATCTTTTGATGGTATTTTCCAAAGTTAGGATCTTTTTAATGGTATGGATCCAATTTTCCCATTTAACAATTTACAATTATTTTCTATAGTCAGACAAGGATACAAAAATGATATGCTATAACATAAAGACAAATAACAAATTACAAAAGTGAGGGCTAATTAAATGGCTATAAGAGAAGGTTGAAATAGAGATCTAGAAAATTAACCCATGACACACATAAACCTATACAGTTCTATCACGCCCACTTGCGATTTCTTAATCTTAGAACAAAAGAGTAAAAACAAAACAATTGGTGGAGCAATGAGAGCAGGAACCAGTACACCTCGGAGGATGAGCTTAGCCTCAGCCCTCAAAGGTGCCTCCGGCCCGCTGCTACCGCCCGGCCCCTTTGCTCGATCTCGGTGACGCCCCGCTCCGCAACTCCAGCTGCTCCGCCGCTATCCTCTACTCCCCAACACCGCTGCAAAGACGACGGAGGCGGATCTCGGCGCACCCGGCCGGTGGGGCGGATCTCGGCGGCGCCCGGGTAGGCGGTTTCCGGCGGCAGCGCGGAGTTGGAATCGGCGGCGGCGCTAGGGTTGGAATCGGCGGCGGCGGCGCTAGGGTTCGTCGACGGCGGCGCGCGAGTTCAAATTTTGGCAGCCCTTCGGGGTCAAAGTCGATGCGCCGAGAGATAGAATATCCTGGGTGGGCATTTACCGTGGCGGCTATCTAAACAGCACCGCCACGGGTAATATTTACCGTAGCGGCTCTTCAACTAGAACCGCCACTGTTAAATCATCAGACGCAGTCAGGGAACCACCGGACGCGTCCGAAGCTTGCACAGAGGAGGGCTGCTGAGAAGGAGTCATCAGACTATCAACAGTAACCCAACCGCGTCCGGCATTTTTGCGTCTACGCGTCCGATGCAAACTTGATTTGCAACCCTAACCAGCGGGAGGGCATCGGACGCAGCCCTGCGTCAGATGCCTTGTCTTCAGACGCGTCTGACGCTCGGGTGAAGATTTCCAAACCTTTCTGTGTTGAGTCTGAGGTTTTCAAGTGCGTCCGATGCCTTATCAAAGACGTCGAGCAGTTTTCTACTAAACCTGACCGGTGGGGCCGCCAGCTTTTTCCTTCCCCTTTCTCAAACCGCCCGCGCACGCCGCCACTTCCCTCTCTCGGTCCCGTGCACGAACCACCGCCGTTCGTTCCTTACCGGTGATCGCGCCGCCTTGCCCTGCTCACCGTGCCCACGCTGCCGTGCCTTGGCGTGCGCGCCTCCCCGTGCCACCCAGCGGCCGCGCACTCCCTTGCCGAGGTCACCGTGCCCTCGCCGCGGTCGGCGTGCCACGCCGCCGCCCGTGCACCACCTTATTTGCTCACGGATGCCCCTGCGCAGCAGTGCCTCCATCGTGCTTCTTCACCGCCGTGCATTTCTTCCTCCTCTCCGGTGCTCTCTCACTCCATCATTGGCTTGCTGCACTGCTCTCTGGTGAGCCTTCCACCCTGCCCGCCACCTGCTCGGTGAAATGCCTGCATGGTATCTCCTTCTGTTTTCACTGCAAACCACGCCCTTCTCTCACTCCTCTTCCTTTGCAGTGCCCTTCCGTGAGTCGTGGTGCTCCGCCGTGTCAGATTCTCGCCCCTTTTTTCACAGGTCCTCGACTCTCCCTAAGGTAGAAAGTCATTCCTTCTGCTCTTACCCCTCATGCTTGCTCTCTTAGGTCTTCGCATCTCTAGCATATATGTTTGCTTATTTACACTCGCTTTTCCGTCTATGGCAGCGAGTCGAGTTGGTTGGCCGAGTGATTTTGATAGTTGACTGTTGGTAATTTTAACATCACTTCGCGTTAAGTTGTCATCCCTAACATGATGCCAAAAACCAAGGATCAAAATAATCTACACGCAATATCTCTTATAGAATATATCCGCAAACGCACAGATAATTCTCCCATTGTAGCATTTCACCCGGGAAGTATTCCGAGTATCGTTTATTTATTTTATGCCAAAAGGATAAAGAAGCATTTCTATTCATTTGGAGTAAGCAATTTATAAGGACTAAGAAGAATATAAATGTGCAGACCTATCATAGCCAATTAATGCTTTAGCAATAAATAGTCAATAATGATATAGTAAATGATAACTGAGTAAATGAGGTAAATGGTATTTCAGAGATAGAATATAGAGACTCACTAAAATAGTAAAACAATCTCGCGATCCGGCTAGAGTAAAGGAAACCTATGTAATCACTAAATATAAAGTCTACAGCGTACGCCATATTACATATTCTCATCTATAGTATAACCAACTCAGAAAACATTGTAAGGAGCATCAACTAATGAGGATTTTAAGACACAAGGGTCACCTCCTTCGCGACCGTGCTCTGCTAGTCCTACGTACGGGGGTGGACTATAGAGAAACCAACGCAGCTGTCACCTGCACGGACTACCACACGTCCCGGCACATCAGGGTGCCTCCGTAGGTACACAATATATCTAGACACCACGTCTACATAATGCATACCACCTAACTCACTCGAGTACTGAATCAGGGGCTTTACGGTCATATGACAATAATCATCATCAATCACAACTATATCAAATATGCAACTAGAATAAACTAAGAACTGAATAAATAGCAATATATTAAAGTATAGCAAAGTCATAATGAGATACAAGATAAAATTACCGATCTCCAGACGAACAGATCACGGAATCGGCGTAGCGCCTAACTCTACTTGAACCTTGCTAGACGCCTAAACTAAGAACTTGAAGAACTAGAGCTCTACTTCTAATCTTTGGAAACCCTAATTTCTGTCTACTCTTGACAAATGAAGCAGGAGGAATGAATTGGTTCTCTTCTGAAGGGGGGTTTGCCTCTTTATTTATAGTCCGGTGGGATGAACGCGCACCGCAGGATCAAACCGACTTAACCAAGGGCCAAGATGCACCGTGGGAGGCGGTGGAGGAAGCTTCCAGAAGGGGAGGCCAAACCCTAGCCTCAGGGGGCCGGGCGGCGCCATGATGGGGCCGGCTAGCCCAACCTGGTGTCTGCTGCGGGTCCCGCTGCTTCGGGTGTCTTCTAGATCCTTCCTGGTCTAGATGGCGATGTTTTCCGTCGTGGTTAAGTTTTGTGAAAAATATGCACTCTAATCCCTCTTTTAAGCTTTTTTGAATAATTCCCTGAAAAATAGACAATTCACCAAAACTCGTGGAATTTATCAGTAATAACCCCTATGTTTCTATTATTGGTTCTTTCTAAGTGATAGTTGACGGTATAGAATTTATACTTAATGACCGTCAACAATACCCCCAAGCTAAGTCTTTGCCAGTCCCTTAGCGACGTGGACTTGAAATAATATTTCCAGGGGTTTCATATGTATAATTCCCAACAAATACTTAGGCAATGAATTTAAAATTCTTCTCCGATTACATTAGTCTTCCTTTCAATCTTATTCTTATTCCTTTCAATCGTGAGGCTTCTCAAACTTTAATTAAATCTTGGGTGATTTAAAGATAGAATAATCAAGCAAGCACTATTTATTTTATTCTTTGTTTATGCATTACTCCAGAGTTTTTCTCTTCTTTTTAAGTATGTATATATATTATTATTTTAGAAAACAATAAGAGTCTACTAACAAGATTGCAGTGGACTACTAAGCTATACATTATAACTGAATGTGCTAGTGATAAAATTATATTTTCAAACCCTCATGTAATATTCTCTCTTTTTTCTGTCTTCCCGAGAAGTGTGAGCTATCTCCCAGCGGATACTTTTTTGTACCTATTTTTTTTCTCTCAAGGCGGGTGTCTGCACCCCTTGTTTTACTCTCTTTCTTTTATTTTGGCACATACCCTTTTGATATGGCATCTTTTAGGCTTATACTTCTTTGGTATGGCATCTTTTAATTTTATAGCCCACACTCTCTTTTAGACTTTTAAGAGAGAATTTGTACATAGAGCAAAATCTTTTTTGTGCATGTGGATTCAGTCATGAATGCATAATAGAATAGTCTACTTAAATCATATTAGCAGAGCAAATTATTAAATTGCTTTAAATTTAAAAGTGTCTGGAGTTTAGATATCACTTAGAATAAAATAAACAGCAGCTCAAACCCTTTTATATCATATCCGTCAATTACTTTGATTTAATTAAAAGTCTTATGCTACCCACAGATATCAGGTTTCTGAATAAATTATCAGGGTAGATAAACTTCATATAATTCACAGGAGAATTTTAAATTTAAATACTAAGTAATTGCAGGTAATTAATTACTTCATTCATCATTATTTATTCATTTTTTTTGAATGAGCTAAAGAAAACTTCAAGTTCTTCTTACCCTATAGCTAAACTGAATAAAAATGACATAATTAAAGACTAAAAGAAATACTTAAATAAATACCGAAATAACTAATATAGTATATACAAAGGTGAGAGGTGCTCACCTTGCGGGGCTCTCCCCCAAGCTGGATGTCACCGTACTCGATCTTTGTGGTGGAGGTGGCGGCGAGTATCCCAACTGCTTTGTATCGATATTCCAACCCGCTCTGCGTCGATGTTGCCCCCGATATAATTGCTCAAACTGGCGATCTCGCACGGTGCTGCCATTGTTCTATTTGGTGAAATTGTTGCCAACCTGGTGTTGCCACCGCCGTCTTGCTGGTGCAAGGTGTCGTTCATCGCATGCTGTCCCTGCTCAATGTTAGTGATATGAATACATAAAGCTAGGAAATCATTAATGGGAGTCTCAAAATGCTGCTCAGACGGTCGATAGTAATTGTCTTCGGGTGGTGTATGGAACGGATACGGTCCACCAGTGGTGAAGTCCATATTTCCGCGCACCGAAAAGGATGCACGGCCTCTCTGAAAATCATTTTCTGTGTTATCTGGCTCCTCTGTGGGGGATGTACCCCACCCTGCTGCTTCGGATGATTCTCCTTGCTGATATGTAGGCTGGTCTCCCCATCCTGCATGGGTGGACCACGGCTGATGTGGCTCTTGCGACGCTCCTAGATCATCAAAGTTAGTATAATAAAAATAAGCTGGCCCAGATGGTGTTGGGTCAGCTCCAGTGTAATGGGTCCTTGATGCCCTGCTGATGCGTGCTGACGGACTCTGCCAATATTAGCTCTACTATCTAGAAAAATAAAATTCTTGACAGAATAAATTTCTAACTCCCTGTCAGGCAGCTCGTACTCATTTGGATAGTTTTTATAAATCATGATTATTTTATTATTTCGGCATTTCAGCATGTGAGCACGAAAGAAAAATCATAGCCAATGATTCTACGAGCATCAGGGATAAAAGTGAGTGTAGCATGTGATAACAAATCTAGCCCTATAGCTAAAAGTGTGATCCAGGAAGTAAAAGAGATACTACATTTTCTCATGAAAGGAACAGTTCTCCAATAACTCAACATCATTAGTGTGGGGTGCTGGACTTCCTCAGTGGTATATTTCTGTTTCCTTTCTGGTTTCTTTGCAGTAATGCTCTCCCAAAAATCATCTTTGTTAAAATCTTGGAGAACTTACGCTATATTAACTACACACTTGATTTGAAAATCCTAGTGCTATCTTGAGAGTTTTCCATGAGAGGGTGAAAGGTTTATTGAACATTCTAAATCTAACATTATCATCATCAAAGTCTAGGGTGCTAATAAATTCTATAGTGAGTAATTTGCTACCCCTTTCGGTGACTTGCCATGCATCTTCCCATCCAAGATTTCTAAATATAAGCTCAAACTCGGAATCCATTCGGTTTCATGGAGCAAAGTGTTCTCAAACATTGGAGTATGTGTAAATTCTTTTAACTTAACCACATTGAATATTTCAGTTTGCGGCCTAAGTGGTAATGAAATTTGATTAATGTTTGTTAACTCATACCTCTCTTCCTGTTGGGGGAAGAGGATGAAGGGTTGTCATACTCGAAAGGTGATGGGGGATCGACGTCCATTCGGAGCCGACAAACGAAGGTACTTGAGATGATGATTGGCCGGGTGCCGGAAAGAGAGTGCCCTTCCGAGGCTCCTTGCTGCACTCCTGAGTTTCTTGCTCATCTTGCCTGTAGAATGAAGAACACGAAGAACACGGCAAGAACAAACAAGAACACGAAAACTTGAAAAGGATTAGGATTAGCAAATCAAAGAGAAGGGAGAGAGGGATTCATTTTGATGAACTTGCATGTTGCTTCCTCTCTCTTTTCTTTTTTTCTTGCTAATTAATGGTGGATTTGAGAGATTGCAGTGTCGGGTTTAGAAATGAGGAGGAACTGGGCTCTCTGGTATGCAGATGAAGTAGTGAGTGAGAGAGAGAAGTGGGAGGCAGAGGAGAGGAAGGGGGGCGCCGGCCGGCGTGGTGGTGGGCTAGTGTCCACTCTTTGCTAGTGTCAAAGTATACCTGTGAATGATCCATTTGCTAGTACCTAAGAGATGCTTTCGGTGGCAGAAAAGATTGGAGAGGGTACAGCATGTGAGTGTGATAATTTGAATGAGTGGAGTGTAGTTAGTGATGTGATGTGAGGTGATGTGTGTGGGTCCCATATGTCTCCCATATTTATACCGTATAATGACACAAGAATGAAAAACTAAATTACTTTTATGAATCTATGAAAAAATTTGAATTCTAATGATGGTCTTTTTATAATTTTTTATCACCACAGTAAATTTCGCTGACGGGGGTTTTACGCTCCGTTAGTTGTAATTACATGGGGCTTAGGTCTTATTTATGACATGTTTATTTTTATCTCTTTTAATAATGTAATAGAAAAATATAATATTCAATGCGAGAATTTAAATTACTGATAAATACCAAGTTACCTCGCGGCGAAGGTTCGGGGTTTTAAGTCCACCGACCCGGACTTTTCTAGTTGAATTATTCTTCATGATTGATCTCCGCTGTCGGAGAGGTTGCTGCATCTTGTTCTTCACGATACTTCAGAGTTTGGCATTGTTCGGGTCTTGGCTTGAATGCGAAACGCTCTTCTTTCCCATTGATGGTGAATATGATTTCTCCAGCCCCAACGTTGATGGTTACATTTGCAGTGTTTAGGAATGGTCGTCCGAGGATAAGAGGTATCTTCCTCTCTTCCTGCATATCAAGTACTACAAAATCTACAGGAACGAAAAAGTTACGGATTTTTACCGAAATATTTTCTGCAATTCCTGTAGGATAGCGGACTGATTGGTCAGCTAGTTGTGGGCACATTAAAGTTGGCGTGAGCGTGGAATGGTTGAGCTTGTCTAAGACTATCTTGGGCATAACAATGACGCTTGCTCCAAGGTCACATAAGGCGTTCTCGGACATCTGGTTGCCTATTGAACAATCGATAGTAGGGCATCCTGGATCCTTCTTCTTGACAGGAGAAGAATTCAGAATTGCCTCACTACACTCTTCCGTTAGCTTGACGACTTCGGTAGAGGGTAGTGGTCCCTTGTGGTTGAGGATGGTTCGAAGATATTTTGCGTATGTAGGTACCGCATGGCATCTAATAACAGAATATTGACATATAATTTCTGAATTACCTCTACAAACTTATTGAATTGGTCATCCGTTTTGACGTTTCTCCTTCTTCGTGGGAACGGTAAGATAGTAGTATCATGAAAGTCTTGTGTTAATTCTTGTTCTTGTGGTTCAACTAGTGGTGAAGGTGTTTCGACTTCTTCTTCTCTGTTATCCTTCTTAGCTTCTTCTTCTTCTACGCACTAAATGTGGGGGTCTACATGCCCCTTTTGGATAAGGTGGATCACATGTAGACTTACCTCCTCTTGTTGATATTCCTTTTGTCTATTCATGGTTAGTGGCAGACAGAGTAGAAGCTAGATGTGTAATTTGTGATTCTATCCTTTTATTGAATGTTATCTCGATCTTTAAGCGCTAAAGAGAAATTATCTAATTTTGAATTAATTCCTTCTATTACTTTATCATTAAAAGCAAGCTTCTTATAAATGCTCTCATTAATTCTAGCTTGTTCTAATATTAATTCTCTCAAGGGTGGTTGTCTTTGATTTGAAGAATTATAATTACCTTGGTACTTACCTTGATTTGTTGCCTGGGGTTGACTCCATCCTTGCTTCTTGATGACTGCACTAATATCTTCTGGAGGTGAATTCAACTCCTAAATAATCTCCACATTGATTCTGAAAATTGAATGCATCTTGAATGGCTTGACGATCTCTCTTGTAATTATCCCTTTGCTCTAACCAGTTCAACAGTACATCCATCTTGTTTGATAATGCGCAAACTCCTCTGGAACTTCTTCACTCTTATGGCATGTCTGAGTGTTATATGTCCAACTTAGATTTTCTGCTATCTTTGCCATAATATCTTCAGCTCTTCCAGGGGTGAGTGACATAAATGATCCTCCAGCAGTGGCATCCAATTGCTCACATGACCTTTGGGTTAGTCCGTGATAGAATGTTTACATGAGCAACCACTTTTCCATTCCATGATGTGGGCAGTTGATATGTATTCTTGAAAACGCTCCCAGGCTTCTGGAATAGGTTCACCTTTCTGCTGACGAAATTCTGAAATCTTTCCTCGTAGGATATTGGTAAGGCTTATTGGAAAAAACTTCTCTAGGAAAGCTTTTGAACATTCTTCCCATGTCTTGACTTGATCTTTATTCTGATAAAACCACTGCTTCACCTTTCCTTCTAATGAGAAAGAAAACAAACAAAGTAGCACGACGTCTTGAGGAATGCCCTGAATGTCAATGGTGTTACCAATCTCCGAGAAATTTCTGCAGATGGGCAATTGCATCTTCATCCTTCTTTCCACTAAATATAATGGCTTGCACCATTTTGATGAGGCTTGGCTTGATCTCATAGTCATGTTCTTCAAGGTTGAAGGTTGGACCAACGCGAATGTTCTCGGTGCTTGGAGCGAGAGAATTCACGAGAGTTTTTTCTCGACCATTGCTTCTCAAAATAATGTAGGACCCTTCTTCCTATGGTTGTTCCCGATAAGAGTTAAAGTACCACAACCAATCCTCGCACTTACCCTATAAAATAGCTAAACAAAACATGGGTAAGTCTACTAAAGCAAAAGGCTATGATCTATTTATAGGTATTTATGTTAGAGTTTTAATACTTTGTTTTTCCTATAAAATTCTTTATATAAAATTCTAAAAATATATATTCCTGGTAAATCAATAAATCCTTATAAATTATCCTAATGAATAAAATTGCCCTTCACCCAGCAACGGCGCCATAAATGCTTGTTGGTAATTTTAACATCATTTCGCGTTAAGTTGTCATCGCTAACATGATGCCAAAAACCAAGGATCAAAATAATCTACACGCAATATCTCTTATAGAATATATCCGCAAGTGCATAGATAATTCTTCCATTGTAGCATTTCACCCGGGAAGTATTCAGTATCGTTTATTTATTTTATGCCAAAAGGATAAAGAAGCATTTCTATTCATTTGGAGTAAGCAATTTATAAGGACTAAGAAGAATATAAATGTGAGACCTATCATAGCCAATTAATGCTTTAGCAATAAATAGTCATTAATGATATAATAAATGATAAGCGAGTAAATGAGGTAAATGGTATTCCAGAAATAGAATACAGAGACTCACTAAAGTAGTAAAACAATCTCGCGATCCGGCTAGAGTAAAAAGGAAACCTATGTAATCACTAAATATAAAGTCTGACCTACGCCATATTACACATTCTCATCTATAGTATAACCAACTCGAGAAAACATCGTAAGGAGCATCAACTAATGAGGATTTTAAGACACAAGGGTCACCTCCTTCGCGGACCGTGCTCGCGCTAGTCCTACGTCACGGGGAGTAGACTACTGGAGGAACGGCAGTATTTGTCACCTGCGCGGACTACCACATGTCCCGACACATCAGGGTGTCTCCGTAGGTACACAATATATCTAGACACCACGTCTACATAATGCATACCACCTAACTCACTCGAGTACTGAATCAGGCGCTTTACGGTCATACGACAATAATCATCATCAATCACAACTATATCAAATATGTAACTAGAATAAACTAAGAACTGAATAAATAGCAATATATTAAAGTAGAGCAAAGTCATAATAAGATACAAGATAAAATTACCGATCTCCAGACGAACAGATCTGGAATCCCGAGCGTAGCGCCCAACTCCACTTGAACCTTGCTAGACGCCTAAACTAAGAACTTAAAGAACTAGAGCTCTACTTCTAATCTCTGGAAACCCTAACTGTCTACTCTTTTTTTTTTGGAAAAGAAAAAAAATTTTAACTTCTGTCTACTCTTGACAAATGAAGCAGGAGGAATGAATTGGTTCTCTTACGAAGGGGGGTGCGCCTCTTTATTTATAGCCCGGTGGGATGAACGCGCGCCGCAGGATCAAACCGACTTAACCAAGGGCCAAGATGCACCGTGGGAGGAGGTGGAGGAAGCTTCCAGAAGGGAAGGCCAAACCCTAGCCTTAGGGGGCCGGGCGGCGCCATGGTGGGGCCGGCGGGCCCCACCTGGTGTCTGCTGCGGGTCCCGCTGCTTCGGGTGTCTTCTAGATCCTTCCCGGTCCAGATGGCGATGTTTTCCGTCGCGGTTAAGTTTTGTGGAAAATATGCACTCTAATCCCTCTTTTAAGCTTTTCTGAATAATTCTCTGAAAAATAGACAATTCACCAAAACTCATGGAATTTATCAGTAATAACCGCTATGTTTCTATTATTGGTTCTTTCCAAGTGATAGTTGACGGTATAGAATTTGTACTTAATGACCGTCAACATTGACAGTGGCCGTGAGCAGTGACAGATAAACTCGGGGCCAAGCCCGCGAGTATGGATTGAGGCCAAACCTCTAGAGCGTCAGTTCACCTTCTTTTAGAGGCAGTTGCATTCAGTGGCAGTGGTTCTTGCGTCAGGGGGAGCTTCCGTGGTTTGCTTGACAGTGATTTACTTCAGCGGTAGTTCTTTTCTTGCAGTGTCAGTTTCTCTTGATCAGCGGCAGTCGTTCTCGTTCTTGCAACCATGAGGTGCAAGAACGTCGGTGGTTTCGGGGGTGACGACTCCCTACCTCGTTCTCGTCGGCCAGATAAGCAGCCGATGGTTGAGCAGCGAAGAAGAAGAAGAGGACCCGAGCTCAGAGAGAGGCAGAGGAAGCTCTAGCAGTGGTCGAGGCAGCTGAGCGAGCAGAGAGAGGGGCTGGCCTCCACATTGGTGGCCGCTGTGTGAGGCTTGCAGGCCAGACAGTGGCCACAGAGTCAGAGGAGGCAACAACAGCAGAGGCAGAAACAGCTGAGGCAGAGGTAGAGCCTGAGGGTGCTGAGGAGCAGACTGAGATAGCTGAGCGCCCACCTAGGCGTTCCACCCGTGCTCGTACACAGGCTACACCACCGGCAGCTGCAGAGAGACAGAGGCGTGGTGCTCATGCTCCTCGGGTTCCACGTGCCCCGGCTGTGGTTCACCTCGACCTGAGGAACTGCAGCACCAAGCGGGTTCAGGAGCTCCGCCGTGTGCGACTTGAGGAGTGGTTCCCGCCAGAGAGACAGCCTAGTTCCCAGCACCTCCACACCGCCCTTCACGAGGACTTCTATAGAGCTTACCAGCGTACTTAGGTCCTGTTTGGAGGTCACCGTGTCTACCGACTGGAGAAGATTGTTGAGGTTATCGGCGAGCACATCCGTCCCTACTTGTCCTACCTTCCGGGGCTCGCAGACTTGCTTGGCCGGACCGGTGTGTACGTGGAGTCCTGGATCAGGGAGTTCTACGCCATAGTTTGGGTTGACCCGGACCATGAGTTCATTCAATTCAGTTTCAGAGGGGTGCCCCACCGGATTGACAGCGATCAGGCTAGAGAGGTTCTTCATTTGACTCGCTCCGGCACCAGACTCCATCAGCTGTGCTTTCCTCAGATTGACCCTCCTCGCCGCCCTCATGGTGGTATCCGCCTGGAGACAGACGACGTTCATCCCTTGTTTGAGGACTTTGGAGAGGGCTCTAGCAGGATGACTAAGGATTTGAACCCCACTGCTCGTGTGGTAGACTCAGTGATGAGGAGGACAGTTCTTCTTAGGGAGGGGTACAGAGAGGGTCTCACTTACTTGCAGCATGGCTTCTGTACCACCTCATCTCACGGCTCGAGTTTGATATTTGGGATTTGATGCTCTGTGAGATTGAGGATGTGATCTACGAGGGATTCAGGGGCAAGAGGCACCTACCGTACGCTCACTGGCTGACCTCCTTGATCTACCAGACAGTGCGGCCTATGCCACCACCAGCTGTTCAGGAGTGGAGTGGTTCTACCACAGAGTTCTCTGTTGGTATAAATTAACTGCACTTCTTTAAATAAGATTTAAGTAAGATTATCCGCAAGCGCACAGATATCATACCAGTGTCACATTTTATCCAGAGGTTTTAAATATCGTATCCACAGGGAACAGTCGTGATGATGACAAAGTCTATAGACTTAACCCTACAATTAGGCTAGATAATATCAAGAAAGAGGAAATAGCTATTGAACTCTAATTCTGACAACCGGTAAGCTTTGTATAATATTATTCTAACTGGGTAAGTGTTGGTATAAATTAACTGCACTCCTTTAAATAAGATTTAAGTAAGATTATCCGCAAGCGCACAGATATCATACCAGTGTCACATTTTACCCGGAGGTTTTAAATATCGTATCCACAGGGAACAGTTGTGATGATGACAAAGTCTATAGACTTAACCCTATAATTAGGCTAGTTAATATCAAGAAGGAGGAAATAGCTATTGAACTCTAGTTCTAACAACCGGTAAGCTTTATATAATACCGTTCTAACTGGGCAAGTAACCCGAATAAGAGAAGAAACAGAGTAATCTCCTACCAAGCACCTATAAGCCTATCAATCCTATCAACGGAAAATGGACTATAGAGGAATCAACGCAGCTATAAAGTCACCTACGCGAACTACCACTATCCAGCTAATCAGGGGACATCCACAAATAAACCTAGCCTAGGCACCACGCATATACTATGAAATACTACTTTAACCAAGTAATGACCAAGATCAAAGCACTCAATATGAGCTGTGAACTTAAGAACAAATAAGAACAACTGCTTACTTGAATCGGAATGACGAATACAAAAGTACCTCAGAACATAGCTCCGGGCGAGGGAGCTGAATCCAGAAGAATACAGCCACGAAGAATCACCGACAGGCCGGAACTCCTCCAGAATCTCTACTCCTCTACTTAATCTCTCTAATCTCTAAATAAGACTAGATCTAGAAGAACTAGTCTCTCCTAATTGCTACATCTAGATGAACTAGAACTAGATGAACTAGAACTAGATCAACTAGAGGGACCCTAACCCTAATTTATGTAGAGAATATAAAGCACCGGGGTGTAGAATGCCTCTAGAAAGGGCCTTAGGGCATCATTATATAGGCCGAGGTGGAGTAGGGGGCAAGGAACCGCCACGTCATCGATCCGCGTCTTCATGTTGTGTGCACCGTCGGATCAAACCGACCTTAAATCGACGTAGAGATGCTCTGCTTGAGTTCCAAGGAAGTGTGGGAGGAAGACTCCAGAAGGCAGCGGCCAGAAGCCCTAGGGGGGCACCGACCGGCGCCAGGGTGGGACCGGCTGGGCCCACCAGGTGTCCCCTGCGGGTCCCGCTGCTTCGGGTGTCTTCTAGATGTTTCTTGAGCCTGATGACGATATTTTCCGACGCGGATAAGTTTCGTGATAATTAGGCACTCTAATCCCTCTTTTATGCTTTTCTGGAATAATCCCTGGAAAATATAGAATATGCAAAACTCGTAGAAATTGTCAGTTAAAACCCTAGACTAGTGTGTATTTATGTGTCTTTTCATGTCTAAAGTTCTAATAAAAATTAACGTTATCCACCATCAACAGCAAGTATCCTGAATAAGAGAAGAAACAGAGTAATCTCCTACTAAGAACCTATAAGCCTATCAGTCCTATCAATGGGAAGTGGACTACAGAGAAACCAACGCAGCTGTCACCTACGTGGACTACCACTATCCAGCTAATCAGGGAACATCCACAAGTAAACCTAGTCTAGGCACCACGCCTACACTATAAAATACTACTTCAACCAAGTAATGACCAAGATCAAAGCACTTAATATGAGCTGTGAACTTAAGAACAAATAAGAACAACTGCTTACTTGAATTGGAATAATGAATACAAAAGTACCTTAGCAGCTCTCAGGGTGAGGGAGCTGAATCGAAAAGAATACTGACCACGAAGAAGCACCGACAGGCCAGGAACTCCTCTAGAATCTCTACTCCTCTACTCAATCTCTCTAATCTCTAAACAAGACTAGATCTAGATGAACTAATCTCTCCTAATTGCTACAACTAGATGAACTAGAACTAGATGAACTAGAACTAGATCAACTAGAGGGACCCTAACCCTAATTTATGTAGAGAATATGAAGCACCGGGGTGTAGAATGCCTCTTGAAGGGGCCTTGGGGCGTCATTATATAGGCCGAGGTGGAGTAGGGGGCAAGAAACCGCCACGTCATCGATCCGCGTCTTCATGTTGTGTGCACCATCGGATCAAACCGACCTTAAATCGACATAGGGATGCTTTGCTTGACTTCCAAGAAAGCGTGGGAGGAAGACTCCAGAAGGGGAGTGCCGCCGCTTGACCTAGGGCGTCGGCCGGGCCCAGGGTGGGGTCGGGTCGGCCCCCCCTGTGGCCCCTGATGGGTCCCATCGCTTCGGGTGTCTTCTAGACGTTTCGAGAGCGATGACGATGTTTGCCGGCGTGGATAAATTTCGTGATAATTATACACTCTAATCCCTCTTTTATGCTTTTCTGGAATAATCCCTGGAAAATACAGAATATGCAAAACTCATGGAAATTGTCAGTTAAAACCCTAAACTAGTGTGTACTCATGTGCCTTTTTATGTCTAAAGTTCTAATAAAAGTTTATGTTATCCACCGTCAACAACTCCCCCAAGCTTACCTTTTGCCAGTCGCTTGGCAAACAATCTAGGTCTAATTACTAATAAACTTGGATCAGGAGTTGCTGCTATGCTTTTATTTCTTTTAAGTACACTTATTTTTAAGCATAAATTTTCCTCCGGTTTAGACAAAACTGCTCTAACTTTCAAACTTACCCATTTTACCTTTAACTATAGCGCTTTTCAGCTTTTGCAAGTCTTGAGCAATTAAAAGATAGAACAATCAAGTCAAGCACTATGTCTCAAATTCTTCACAGTACCAATATTCCAGAGTTTTATAAATTTTTAAAATAAAACTCAGAGCTTAATTGTATGATACCCTCAAATCTCTTATTATATATAGTATTTATGGATCTCACTGAGGCATTAATGATGTTATGCCTTCCTACAACTAAGGATTTATAGTGGAGCTTACGGGGAGTAGCAATAATAAGGATGAGCATACTTGCAATTCATATGTTGTAAAGTCAAACAATGGATCCACAGAGAATCGAGACATACAATCAAATCAAGATGTGCATGTGTATGGAATACGGTGGATAGGTGTATTTATGGTATTTAGTGGCTAATACTAATTCTACTTTTTGCTCTTTGAAAATAACTCCCTCCTTAGAACTTTTCGGGGAAAATATGGGCTATCTTTATTCTCTCTTTCTTTCTCTTTTTTAATTAATCTCGAGAGGCGGGCATCTATGTACCCATTGTTTTAATTGTTGGGACACTTGTCCATCTTTTACTCCCTTTTTTTCTTCTTCTATTTTTTTAATACTTTTACATAGCCACATGCATCCTTTGAATGTAAATAATTGAAGAGATAATGATAAGAACTTAGAGCAATTAAATGGGGGCTGTCCTATAGGGTATATTTTTGGGTGTTTACTCCTAGTATAGGATAAAAACATTTTTAAGGTGGATCTAGATAAAAGTGAAAATGACTGCGCTTACATCCCAGAATAGGAGTAATGCATATGTGGGTGTAGTGCGTAAGTGATCTTGATTTTAAAAGCATGACACGGCTCTCATAAGGTATACAACAAAGATTGATGAACTCAATGTAAAGCAAGCGGCATAAATGCGCAAATGTTTTCCTAACGCTAAATGTATTATATGGCTTTGGTAGGAATTCAAACTTTATTATACAAGAGCTCATCATATAAGATTTTAGGTTTTTAAAATAAATCTTCAGAACTTAGTAATGCTAGGAATAAGATAAATAGCAGCTTAGACCTTTATGTATCATATCAATCAATTACCTAGACTTAGCTCAAGCATATGCCTTCACAAATTTCAAGTTCAGAGTAAATTCTTATATCAAAGTAGTCATGTCCAAAACTCAGGAGAATTCATGGTTGAAAACTAGGCACTTAAAAGGAATTATGATAGAGCAACTATTCGTCATCTTCAAGATAAAATTTTAGTGTTCTCTAGTTTTTATTTAACTCTTACTAACTAGACCCACTCTATGATCACACCTTAATACATAGATAAGTATTTTATTTTTGATTTTAATTTTTATTCATCTTTTTATTTCTATTGGACTCACAAGACTCTAAAGACATGGATCTTCATGTGCCCATATATTTTTGGTATTTTATAACTATATAAAATAGACTCGATAATCGCCTAGGTATAGTTACACGAGAACTAGGAGATGCTCCTTCCCCAAGCTAGATGTTTGCAATACTTGGTGTTGATGATCTTTAGGGCGAGCTTGTCGGCGATAGTCTTAGTGGGCTCCACCGATAGACTCACTCCTTAGTCATAAAGTTATCCTGCATAGTTATACTCCAACAAGAAAACCAAAAACTCGAGGCTCAAATTTAATAAGAGGTTAGCGATCAGCCAATAAATAATTGATTATTCTTATGAGTTAATTTCAAATTGACAAGTTTTAGCAGGATTCTCTTTTTAGGATTTTCTAGTTATGTAGAAATTAAATATGTGTGCATGATATGTAGTTATATTTTTTTATTTTATTTCTTTTATGCCACCACAGAGAATATTTATTCTTATAGGACTTAGGCTTTTTGTAATGCAAAAAAGCAAATGCAAAGCTATCATTATTTTTTATGCCACCACAGTAAATATTCCTATAGGGTTACCACAAGTTTATTCACATGGGGCTTTTAATATTTTATGATGCAATAAATGAAGCAGTAACTATTATTATTTATTTATTTGATATTATTATTTTTTAATATGCATAAAGATGGATATGCTATGGAAAAATTCTTAATGTTGATAGGAATACAAATTAATTAGATAACTACCATATTACCTTATGGCAAGGGTACGGAATTTTAAGTTTACCGACAGAACTTCTTCTTTCACTCTTGTGCATCTCTACATCTTGAGAGATGGAGGTCATGACGGTTGCATACCTCTAGTGATGGTAATATCACTTTTGTTCTTTGATTTGGCCAGCAGGTTGAAGTAGAGCTTTAATAGTAGCTGGCAGCATCTTGCTCCGTGTGCATGTTCACAGAACTTTCACTTGTAGAATTAATAAACTTTGCTCGGCGTGTTGTCCCTGTTTACAAAACCAAGGCAGAGATCAAGTGCATGGGCTCTATTGGTGGAAAAACATCAATAGAACTAAATCTATTTCTTTATTTATTTTTCTCCATCTTTAGGCACATTGAATAAGATAAAATTGGTGTTACATGAATTGTTTATTTATGACATAAGTGGTAAGATCAAAAGCTTAAGCATTGAATGTTGCATTTAAGTTTACATGGCAGAAAAGACTGAAATTGCTTAACCAATGGAAGGATTGTCTATCTATATATAAATTTTTTATATGAGTATCACTATCGTCTTCCCAAAATTGAATATAATGTTTTAACTTGTTTGGTTAAGACTGAGATTAAGAGAACGGTGTCACGAACAATTTTAAAGAGCAAAGCATGTTGAGTTAATTTGGTTTACTCAATTAAAATTATAACTCTAACATGTTTGTGTTTTAATTTATGTGCACACTAAGATCAAGAAGAAGAGCGGTGACCACTTACCTCGAGAATATTACCTTCATTATTAGAGCGTGATGGCACTAAGTGATGAAGGGTAAATGACTGATGGTCCTTCCTCTTGCATCTTGAGTTGTTCATGGACATCTTGTCTCCTCGGTTGCACTTATTCTTTTACCATCTTTTGCTTCTTTAATCTTTTAACTTTTTTTTCACTCCGGTCATTATTATACCGCAATAGATTAGTGGACAACACATACCCGAAAGAATATATAAATTTTAAACACAAGGTTGCTTTTCCAGTATTTTATTTTTGTTACGTCTATGCTAATGAAAAGATAATATTGATATTATTTTAGCATAGATCATGTTTTATACAGACATGGCTTGAGGCAAAGTAACTTATAGTAGAAGATAAAGTGAATGATCCATTAATACTCACAGTTCTTCCATCCACGATGAATGAGCTATGTCTTCTTCTACAACGTTATTGAAGCCCGTCATGCACCCTACTTCATCTCTGATTTAAATTCATCTCATGACTTACCCAATTAAGTTGAAAGTTTTTCTATAGGGGTTAGTCCACAAAATATCCAATGTCTACTACAGTATATTATTAGTTTAAAAATCAACCTAGACACCACGTCTAATTTGACTTAGGAAGGCATTTTAACCTAAGCACCACGCTTAATTTAAAAAACCTTTGAAAGTAAAATCAACATGCGAACACAAGGTTTATACTTGTGGTTCAGTTATGATGATGAGTGATTGATTTAACTACTAGCATCTCGGATGCGGTGCTACTGACGGTGGTGAAAGCCACGAGTTCGACATGTGCCTTGGCTTGTGTTGTGCAGGTGTCGAGTATGGAGGCGGTGGCCGACGGTGAGGTGAAGGTCAAATGATGGAGGACCGCACTGAATGGACCGGGAGCGGTGAAAGGGCGGACGCATCAAGACTTGGACTGAGGGACCCGGAATCGCCGGGCGGGATCGCGTTCTTTGGCACTTGGGCCGACAAGTGCAAGGACATGGGGCGGTTTGTTGGTTTGGGCCTCAAAACCAATGGAGGCGGGTTTCGGTGGTTTGGGCCTCAAAACCACCCGGTGGGTTTCTGGGTTGAACCTCAAAACCCTGGCGGAGGTTCCGAGGCGAACGGACGGCACGTGGCGGCATCGGGAGGTCGCGTCGAGGCGAAGCTACCGGTGAGAAGGCGCGGTGGCCGTCGGATCAAAGATTGCATCGAGTCGGTTCGAGTTGGACCGCAATGTCCCTAGGGCTAGGCGGTTTGCTCAGAGTTGCATCAGGGGAAAAAATTGGAAAATGAAATAAGCCCGGTCGATAAGTAAGGTGGAGGGAGCCCCATCTCCCTCACCTCTCCTATTTTGTATTTTTCCTCTTCCTTTCTAGGGTTTCCTTCTCTTAGGTGCTAAGTGAGAGAGAGGTCTACTAATCTTTGCAATTAGTGTAAAAACCAAGTTTACTCATGGGAAAGGAGGTCCTGAATCCTCCTTGTTTCCTCGTGGGGTCAGATTGATGTGTTGATTCGCGTTTTGATTGTTGTTCTTCGCGTTCTTCGTTTTTTCCCTTCTCCCCTACTTGTTCCCGAGTTGATTTCTCGAGCTGTGGTTCATCTTTTTGCAAACCACTTGTTTTACTTGATCATGGTCGTGGGTTGACCCTTTCCACCGAAGGATTTCATCTAAATCCTCACGAATCCACAGATCGGGTTGAATCAAGTTTTTCGGGGAAAACTTGCTCTTGAATCGGATTTCATCGATTTTTGAAGTTGCAGTGAGTTTGGGTTGTGATCTTCATGGAGTAGTCTTAGAACTATCTTGTGAGCCCCTCTGTAAAATCTCAGGTCGATCCGAGTTGATTTGATTGAGTTTTGGCTTTGAAATCAAAATTTCCAGGGTTCTGTCCGCAAATACCAGACACATCCAGTGTGAATACCGGACACGTTCGGTATACTTAACTTTAGAATTTTGAGATGCAATTTTGTGGAGACCTTCTTCTATGTGTCTAGTTTCTAGGGTTAAAATTTCATGATTTTTGGACACTGTTTGATTGGGTTTTTCATTTTTCTCCCAAAGTCACTCTGTGCTGAAACTGGGGTCAGTGCATACCGGACGCGTCCGGTATGAGGTCCGGTATGAGCTGATTGTGTCCGGTCCGAAGTCGTGAATACCGGACACGTCCGGTATGAGGTCCGGTATGTGGGTCTGAAGGCTGTTTCGCTGAGTTGTTCGCTTCTTGACCGTCTGAGGTCCGATTTGAGTTCCACTTGTTGCGTTGGGTTCGTAGCACACGCATTTTCATATCCAAGTACTCTTGTCACAAGTTGGCTTGAGTATTTTGGATTGGCCACTCTCTCCTTTTCAATAGAAATTGAGTGCGTCACTTTTGAAGTTTTCGTCGAGTGTTCGTCTCGACCTTTCTCGGTTGATCCGCTATACCTCTTGGACATCTCCAAGGGTATCCACCTACCTGTTAGGTCGTGATCTTACCGCTTGCTTGTGAGTTCGCTTTTAGGGTTCAATTTTGGGACAGCGGTCGAAAGTTTCGAAAGAAATTTGAGGCTCCCATTCACCCCCCTCTGGTCACCGTTTTTGGTCCTTCACAACACACCTTAAACTAAGCACCATGTCTAATTCAAAAGTTGTATGAAATTTCTCCAAACATTAAGCATACTATAGCAAACAAAGGTAACATGAAAGTTTATAGAGTGTTATTCAAACAGAGATGAAAGAGCGTGATTAACAAATTGAATAAAGGTACAGACAACCAATATTAGCAATATAGAATTTTCTAAATAAGACCATTCCCCAAGCTGAAATTTTGCAAAATAAAATTAAGTTTGGATGGATTAATTTGTATTATGATCGGTTGGTCATACTGGCACCGCCATTAGTTATTTTCTCCTTTCAAACCTGAAATGGTTAGTGACAAAAATATCCAAAGGAATATTTTGACAATTATATTCCTATACTAAAGGTGCAAGCTCAATTTATTTTTTAAGAGTGGTTATTTTGGGACACAAAGTTATTCTTGGGAAACCTTCTAATTATCTAGTTGGTGAAGGGGCTTCCTCTAGAACATTAGCCTTTGTGCACCTATATCAATATTACAACGAGATCTATAATATTTATGATAAACATATGCATCTACAACCACCATTTTAATGATTTTATGAATAGGTAGAATAAGGGGGTTAAAAATCTCATGTGTGGTAATGTTATAGAGACCAAAAGACTCGAGAGATTTCTCATATGACCATAGATTCGATGAAGTGTTTATGAGATAATTTCCATGCTCATCGATGTGATTTCCCTTTTCAAACTCCAAGGGTGTTTCTTCATGGATGTCTATAGGCAATAAGTTTGCCTCTATTATTTCATGCATATGACATTTATTGGATGTTTTATTTTCTAGGATTTCCCATGAATTGATGTCTCTAAGGTTGGTCTCTTCTAAAGCTTCGTCTAAACTTGGGTGAGTTCTGTTTATTAAAGAAATTGATTCAAGCTCACCATTTGAATTTAGACCAAGTTTAGATGCTAGTGCTAAAGCTTCGTCCTCTTCCATCCATTCTTTTACAATAGCATATGTATTTCTAGTATGTTCTATGCATTCCTGCCATTGTTGTTGCTCTTCTTGGGCATTCCTATAATCATCATGACTCTTGTTCTTGAGATGTCTTGATGGATTTCTAGGGTTATTATGAAGTTTAGTAGAAAGAGCATAAAAAGATTCATGGGGGTCAAGGATGGGTTTAGAGACATTCTTGTGGGCATAGAAGGGGAGAAGATAGAATTTACTCCTATCACAAGTTGGCTTGAGTATTTTGGATTGGCCACTCTCTCCTTTTTAATAGGAATTGAGTGCGTCGCTTTTGAAGTTTCGTCGAGTGCTCGTCTCCGATCTTCCTCGGTTGATCCATTTGTACCTCTTGGACATCTCCAAGGGTATCCACCTACCTGTTAGATCGTGATCTTACCGCTTGCTTGTGAGTTCGCTTTTGGGGTTCGATTTTGGGACAGCGGTCGAAAGTTTCAAAAGAAATTTGAGGCTTCCATTCACCCCTCTCTGGTCGCCGTTTTTTGTCCTTCAATTGGTATCAGAGCTGGTTAAGGATCATTCCACCTTAATCGGTTTGTGGTCCGCTAGAAGGCGACATGGAGCGTAGTTCAGAAAAGCCGCCGTATTTCAATGGAACCAATTACCCGTACTGAAAGATTCAGATGTCTGCTATCTCCAGAGTCTCAGTGCGAGGGTGTGGGAAATCTGTGAGAATGCCGATTACGTTGTCCTTCCTGCTCGTGTTGGCCAAGAGCAAATCGAAAACACGATGCAAACAGCAAGGCACGTAACGCCCTCTTCTCTAGTCTTTCTGAGTCTGAGTTTGAGCGTGTCGGAACTTGACTCTTGCTAGAGATGCGGGTGAAGCTGCAGAGCTATCACGAGGGGACTCCCCAAATTAAGACCAGACTCTTTGACACATACAAGCAGGAGTATGAAAGTTTCCGACAGCTTGATGGCGAGACCATCGATTCCATGTTCTCACGCTTTCAGACCATTGTCAACAAGATGCGTGCGAACAAACCGAACTTGCCCTATGATGGTCATGAGAGAGCTTTGAAGCTGTTGCATGCTCTTGATCGGAGGATTTGGGATTCGAAGGTGCAAGCTCTTCTCGAGTCGCAGAACTACGAGACCCTCACCGTGGATGAGCTTTTCAGCAAGCTAAAGTCCAGTGAGATCGACCACCAGATCCGGGCCAAACTTCACAACCCTTACGCTCCAACTATGGCGGGTGTCGTAACGGTGTCTCTAGTTCTTGACTAACCCCTCCCTACGTGATGTTTGCCTTGTCTTCCTTGATCATAGTGACAGAGGAGCGAGTTAGGCGTGCTCGGAGACAATGAGGCTGGCTCTCGTCATCAGCCGGTTCTTGTGGTTCCATAACAACCGCTTGAATCGACGGCGGGGTGGACTGAAGGATGGATGCTATGGATGCGGCGACCCCGACCACTTCATCACCAACTGTCCCAAGCGGAACAAGCACTCCTTCGGTAAGTCCACCCCTGACAAGCACAAGGAGAAGCGCGAGTACACCTCCGGCAAGCACAAGTCCAAGGGAGGCTTTGACAAGAAAGCGATGAAGCGCAAGTTCATGAAGAAGTTCAAGGCAAAAGAGCGCGCTTTCCTCGCCTCCCTCAGCGACCTCGACTCCAACGACGAGCATGCTTCCTCCTCTTTGAGCGATGACGAGTCCGAGAGGAAGGTCGAGGAGAAGCTGAACGGACTTTGCTTCTTCGCCGACTCCACCCACGGAGGTTTCTGCACCATGGCACTTGGTGATGAGGTGGAGGACGGCAATGGCGATGCTCCCGGTGACGACGACGACACATCTAAGGTATCACCTTCCGTCGATGCCCTTGTCGCTGAGGTTGATGACTTGACTGCTACTTTGCTTCGTCAAGATAAGTGGCTTAAGCGTGCTGCTAGTGATAGAAAAGAGTACAAGGCTAAGCTAGAAGTAGCACTTAAGGAGCTTGAGCAAGTTAAGAACACTCCCATAGTGTCTGACGAGCCAGAGTGTGAGTTCTGTAGCGTTTACATGGCTGATCTCGCTAGTCTGCAGTCTAAGTATGCTGATTTGGTTAATGAGTTTGATAGTGTGCGTGCTTCACCTATCTTGTTGGGTGCGTGCAAGTCTTGCTCGGACTTGCAATCTGAGTTGGCAGAGAAGAATACCAAACTTGCCTTGCTTGAGAAGGCCAACTCAGATAGCACTAGTGTAGCTAAGTGTGCTCTTTGTGAGGGTTTAGAGCTGGAGATTGCCAATTGCCGGCATGACAAGGTGCGTACCGAGGAGGAAAACACATACCTTCAGACCATCTTGAGTTGGATGTCTTGCAGTGAGCCGCAATTTGGCATGATGGTCAACCAATTCAGGAGGGGAATTGGTGGACCAGGATTAGGCTTTGCTTTAGGTGGGAAGGGTGATGATCTTTATGGCAAAGTTGGTGAGTGTAGTGGTGTGCCTCCGAGTGAAAAACCTACCACTACCCCCAAACTTCTCAAAATCACTCCACCTAAGCCACTTGTGCCTCTCACCAAAGATAGAGTGTTTGAAGAACCTCCAAGAGCTCCATCCCAGAAACAAGTGTGGATTCCAAAACCGAACCATCTAAGGAACCCACTTGACACACTCCCTTCCATCTCTGAGGAACCCCTTCCTAAAGCCAAGCCACATCCAAGAGTGAACCATATCCACAAGAAAGTGAGCCAAACACCTAAGAGAGAGGTGTACTATTATGAGTATTGTCATAGGGATGGTCACTTGGTTGAGTTTTGCTTTAGGAGGAAGAGAGATGAGAAGCGTGAGTTTGAGTTGAACAACTGGAACATGTACCGTCCTCCCCATGGTGTACATGTACCGCCTGTTTAGAGGCGCACTACTAGGTCTAGAGGCGCAATGCCTCAAGGTGCTAGGCCTCAAGTTGCGAGACCACGTGGTGGTCGTGCACGGCGGGGTTCAGGTCGTGGTCAATATGACTATGAACCTCGTGGTGGTGCTTTTGTGTCCCACGGCTCTAGCAGACCACGTTTTCTGTCTCGTGGTGATCGCTTTCCTCAAATAGGACATGGCATGTTTGGTGTTTTTCCTAACACTTTTCCAGGGCAAATGATGCATCACTGGTATCCTTCTCAGTTTACTAACCCCAGTGGTGTGCCACTTGCTTATCCTATGTCTTTCTATTGATGTAGGATGGAGGCTTAGAGAACACATGGCTCATTGATTCCGGATGTTCGCGCCACGTGACCGAAAGTTCTAAATGGTTCTCAAGCCTCGACCCCATGCAACACAAGGACTACATCACATTCAGGGATAATAGCAAAGGTAAAGTGGTCTCTCGTAGAACCATTCGGGTTAACGAGAGCTTTGTTCTCAAGGATGTTGCTTTGGTCTCGAACTTGCATTTCAATTTGCTTTCTGTTTCGCAACTCCTTGAGGACGGCTTTGAAGTGCGTTTTAAACATGGCTTTTCTCGAGTTCTTGACTCTCAGGGAGATCTTATTTGTCAGATCGTCCCATTTGGCCGTGTCTTTCGAGCTAATTTTTCTCACTCTTTTGGCTCTTCCCGCTGTTTGGTGGCTGGATCCTCTTCTGAGCTTTGGAAGTGGCATAGGAGACTTGGTCATTTGAGCTTTGACCTTCTTGCTAGGTTGAGTTCGCTTGGCTTAATCCAAGGATTGCCCAAGTTGAAATTTGAGAAGGATCTTGTTTGCCACCCTTGTCGTCATGGAAAGATGGTAGCCGCTTCTCACCCACCTGTGAATCAAATCATGACCAAGGAACCCGGTGAGTTACTTCACATGGACACAGTTGGCCCAGCTCGGGTTCGGTCAGAAGGTGGGAAGTGGTATGTGCTAGTGATTGTGGATGACTTTTCAAGATACTCTTGGGTGTTTTTCATAGAGAGTAAGGATGAGGCTTTTTCACATGCTCGAGATTTGATTCTTTGGTTGAGAAATGAGATCCCTAAGAATGCCATGAGAGCTATTCATAGTGATAATGGCACAGAATTCAACAATACTCATTTTGAAACCTTTTGCAAGTCTTTGGGTCTTGAGCACCAGTTTTTCTCACCTTATGTTCCACAACAGAATGGTATTATTGAGCGCAAGAATCAGACTCTTGTTGAGATGGCTAGGACGATGCTCGATGAGCATAGGACTCCTAGGTGGTTTTGGGCCGAAGCAATCAACACTGCTTGCCATGTTTCCAATCGCATCTTTCTCCATGCTTTTATGAAGAAAACTTCTTATGAGTTGCGATTTGGGAGGCTACCCAAGGTGAGTCATTTCAGGGTGTTTGGGTGCAAGTGCTTCATCTTGAAACAAGGTAATTTGGACAAGCTTGAGTCCAGGTCCTCCGACGGTATCTTTCTTGTTATGCTTTGCATTCTAGAGCTTATCGAGTACTTAACCTTGAAACTAACCGTGTTATGGAGACCTGTGAGGTCACATTCGATGAAACTATGCCTTGTACAACCCCTGTCTTTGAGCGTGCAGGTGATGAAGAGCTTGGTGAAAGCATTTTTATGGAGGAGGAGCAGGACGATGCCGATTGGGGTGATCCCGAGCCAACTCCACCGGCTGCCCCTATCGAGCCTGCGACGACTACTTCAGCTCACGGTCCAGACCCCTCTACTTCCACTTCTTGGGGACCGTTCGAGCAGCTTCCTCAGCCTGTGCCGGCTGCACTTGAGGAGGCACCAGCTGCTATTGAGGGAGAGGCGACTTCTTCCAGAGAGGCTCCACGACACATTCAGCGTCACCACCCCGCTCAGACGATGATTGGTGATATTGACCAGCGAGTCACGTGGTCCAGGTCCTATACTATCTCACACTTTGCTCATTCTGCATTTGTTGCTTTTTTTGAGCCCCAAGATGTTGGACATGCTCTGTCTGATCCTGATTGGGTTAATGCCATGCATGAGGAGTTAGAAAACTTTGAGAGAAACCAAGTCTGGGTCTTAGTTCCTCCACCTCTAGAGTGTCATCCTATAGGTACAAAGTAGGTGATTAAGAACAAGCCGAGTGAAGATGGGGTGGTTGTTAGGAATAAGGCTAGGCTTATTGCTCAGGGGTATTGCCAGAAAGAGGGGATAGACTTTGAGAAAACCTTCGCTCCTGTAGCTCGTTTAGAGGGTATCCGTATTCTTTTAGCATTCGCTACTGCTAAGGGCTTTAAGTTGTTTCAGATGGATGTCAAGAGCGCTTTTCTGAATGGGTACATAGAGGAGGAAGTGTATGTTGGGCAACCCCCAGGCTTTGAAAATCTCAAGTATCCTAACCATGTCTTCAAGTTGCACAAAGCTTTATATGGTCTTAAGCAAGCTCCTAGAGCGTGGTATGATAGGCTGAAAACCTTTTTGCTTAATAAAGGGTTTAGGATGGGATTGGTAGATAAGACTTTGTTTCTCCTCAAGCAAGGCACCTTCTCTTGGTTCAGATATACGTGGATGATATTATCTTTGGTGGCTCTTATCACGCTTTGAATGCCAAGTTTGCAGAGTTCATGAGCAGGGAGTTTGAGATGAGCTTGATGGGCGAGTTGACTTTCTTCCTCGGCCTTCAAATCAAGCAAACACGGGATAGGACATTTGTGCATCAAGGCAAGTACACAAAGGACGTCCTGAAGAAGTTTGACATGGGCGAGGCCAAGCCTCTTTCGACGCCCATGTCGACTACGACGGCCCTCGACGCCGATGAGGATGGAGAAGTAGTCGATCAGAAGGAGTACCAGAGTATGATCGGATCGTTGCTGTACCTGACGGTGACAAGACCCGACATACAGTTTGTTGTATGCCTCTGCGCACGCTTTCAGGCTTCCCCACGCACATCTCACCGTCAAGCGGTGAAGCGCATCATGAGGTACCTCCGGTTTACCCCCGAGTTTCGACTTTGGTATTCTGCTTCTTCCTCGCTCTCTCTTTGCGGTTATTCAGATGCTGATTTTCTTTGGCCGCCGCTTAGATAGGAAGTCCACGTCGGGGACTTGTCGGTTTTTGGGTTCGTCCCTTGTGTCTTGGTCATCCCGCAAGCAGTCTAGCGTTGCACAATCCACCAAAGAAGCTGAGTATGTCGCTACTGCCGCTTGTTGTTCCTAGCTGCTTTGGATGATAGCCACCCTACGTGATTTTGGTCTTGAGTTCTCTAGAGTGCCTTTACTATGTGATAGTACTAGTGCCATCAGTGTTGCTAAGAACCCAGTACTTCACTCCAAGACCAAGCACATAGATGTTCGCTTTCACTTTCTCCGCAATCACCAAGAGAAAGGCGACATTGAGTTACATCACGTAGCCACCCGGGATCAGCTTACAGATCTTCTCACTAAGCCCCTCGATCAAGCGATTTTTGCTCGCTTGCGAGGTGAACTGGGTGTGTGTTTCTCTTTTTAGAGGAGGGAAGCACTTTGTTTGTTATACACTAGTTTCAGTTTCTGTTGTAGTCTAGATTTTGATTTATCTTTGTATGATAGTGCATTTGCATTGCATTTTGTGATATACTTGTATTTTGAGCTTCATGTATATAACACTTGGAATGAAACTAATGCTCTTGTTAGTATGCTTTGTGAGTACTTTGTGGTGCTTGTCAGCTTAGGCTCTCATTGATCATCTGCTACATGTTATGAGTTGAGCATGATTTTCTAAGGTGAACTTGTTTAAACTTGCTGAAATTAAAATATTCACCGCCTGAGATGGTAATTAGCATGTGTGGGATGTTGAGATCCCTTTATACTATATTGTGCATGCTTGGTTACTATGTACCATGTTTTGAGTCCCACACTTGCTTAGATACTTTACTTATGCTAAAATCTGAAATCTAAGTAAGTTGAATGAAAAGATCGAGATGGGTCCGTATTGTCCCACATCAAGGTATCGAGACTGCTTCCAATTGCATATTTGGATAAACTTGAGCCTTGTAGTGGATGCCCGAAACCATTGCTTTGAGCTCCTGATTGTCTTTTGACATAGGCTCCGCTTGGTTGAAAAGTTAGACTTGACAGTACGGATAACCTCTCACACACACATGCTTGACCAATACTTGTAAATTGCTGCCAACTCTGAAAATTGCTGCCAACTCTGAAAATCTAATAAAATTGACAAGTTTAAGGTCTTTGACATGATGTGTGATCATGGTTTGGGGTAGTTCACCTTGCTTCCACATGACTAGCACTAGGTTGATTTCTAGCTTACATTTGCTAAGTGCTATCTTTTATGGTGAACCCCTTTCTGAAGAATTACAATCTGCTCAAAACTGCTTACACTTCATATTCCATATCATTTGATCAGTTTGAGCATATGCTAGCACTTGTCTGTTGATGCCTTACTCACTTGTTTTACCGGCTAGAGCATCTTTTCACTTTGTTGTATACCTGAAGCTCCTGCATCTGTGCATGTCATTGCATTTTAGCCTTGTTGTGTGCATTATTCAACAAGGGGGAGAAATTTGACACACACACATACATGCCTGACACATCATATGCTTATATCAAGGGGGAGTCACTTGACATGTCTTAAAAGGTTGTCTTCTCAGAGGGAGAGACTAGTTCTCAAGGGTTGAAGGGGAGAAGATTGTGTGCACTCATATATGCATTTGCTCAGGGGGGTTGTTTTGCATTGCTTCTTGCTAGATGTGTTGAGCCTTTGTCTCTTTCTGGAGGATCTAGCGTTTCGAGTGCTTCTTGCTTGGCTAGCGGTGTTGAGCCCGTTTTGTTGCCTTTTCTTGAGGGGTAGCCATATTTTGCTTGGTTGCGTCGAGCCATTACCCATATCTTTGGGGACCAAGTTTTGATTTCTTCAAATGACTCATTTTGCTTCTCTTTGGCTTTTGGTCATTTGGTGAGCTTTCTTCTTTTCTTCTTCTTCTTCTTCTATTTTTCTTTCTCAGCCGTGGTGTGTTGGTGTTGAACAATGCACTCATCAAGGGGGAGATTGCGAACACTAGGTTTATACTTGTGGTTCAGTTGTGATGATGAGTCATTGATTCAACTACTAGCATCTCGGATGGGGTGCTACTGACGGTGGTGAAAGCCACGAGTTCGACATGTGCCTTGGCTTGTGTTGTGCAGGTGTCGAGTATGGAGGCGGTGGCCGACGGCGAGGTGAAGATCAAGTGATGGCGGACCGCGCCGAATGGACCGAGAGCGGTGAAAGGGCGGACGCATCGAGACTTGGACTGAGGGACCCGGAATCGCCCGGGCGGGATCGCGTTGCTGGCACTTGGCTTCGACAAGTGCAAGGACATGGGCGGTTTGTTGGTTTGGGCCTCAAAACCAACGGTGGCGGGTTTCAGTGGTTTGGGCCTCAAAACCACCCGGTGGGTTTCTGGGTTGAGCCTCAAAACCCTGGCGGAGGTCCCGAGGCGGACGGATGGCACGTGGCGGCATCGGGGTGGTCGCGTCAAGACGAAGCTACCGGTGAGAAGGCGCGGTGGCCGTCGGATCAAACATTGCATCGAGTCGGTTCGAGTTGGACCGCAATGTCCCTAGGGCTAGGCGGTTTGCTCAGAGTTGTATCAGGGACAAAAACTGAAAAATGAAATAAGCCCGGTCGATAAGTAAGGCGGAGGGAGCCCCATCTCCCTCACCTCTCCCATTTTGCATTTTTTCTCTTCCTTTCTAGGGTTTCCTTCTCTTAGGTGCTAAGTGAGAGAGAGGTCCACTAATCTTTGCAATTAGTGTAAGAACCAAGTTTACTCATAGGAAAGGAGGTCCCGAATCCTCTTTGTTTTCTCGTGGGGTCAGATTGATGTGTTGATTCACGTTTTGATTGTTGTTCTTCGCGTTCTTCGTTTTTCCTCTTCTCCCCTACTTGTTCCCGAGTTGATTTCTCAAGCTGTGGTTCATCTTTTTGCAAACCACTTATTTCTACTTGATCATGGTCGTGGGTTGACCCTTTCCACTGAAGGATTTCATCTAAATCCTCACGAATCCACAGATCGGGTTGAATCAAGTTTTTCGGGGAAAACTTGCTCTTGAATCGGCTTTCATCGATTTTTGAAGTTGCAGTGAGTTTAGGGTTGTGATCTTTATGGAGTAGTCTTAGAACTATCTTGTGAACCCTTCTGCAAAATCTCAGGTCGATCCGAGTTGATTTGATTGAGTTTTGGCTTTGAAATCAAAATTTCCAGGGTTCTGTCCGCAAATACCAGACACGTCTGGTGTGAATACCGGACACGTCCGGTATACTTAACTTTCGAATTTTGAGCTGAAATTTTGTGGAGACCTTCCTCTGTGTGTCTAGTTTCTAGGGTTCAAATTTCATGATTTTTGGACACAGTTTGTTTAGGTTTTCTATTTTTCTCCCAAAATCGCTCTGTGCTAAAACTGGGGTCCGATGCATACCGAACGCGTCCGTTATGAGGTCCGGTATGAGCTGAGTGTGTCCGGTCCGAAGTCGTGAATACCGGACACGTCCAGTATGAGGTCCGGTATGAGCGTCTGAAGGCTGTTTCGCTGAGTTGTTCGCTTCTTGACCGTCCGAGGTCCGATTCGAGTTCCGCTTGTTGCGTTGGGTTCGTAGCCTCACGTATTTCATATCCAAGTATTCTTGTCACAAGTTGGCTTGAGTATTTTGGATTGGCCACTCTCTCCTTTTCAATAGGAATTGAGTGCGTCGCTTTTGAAGTTTCGTCGAGTGCTCGTCTTCGATCTTCCTTGGTTGATCCGCTGTACCTCTTGGACATCTC